>MDKJ01242782.1:0-45072 GCA_005239525.1 Nicotiana knightiana | reverse complement strand
ATCCGTTTAGCCCCGTTTCTATTTCCAATTCACCTACACATAAAACAAACCCTATTAGTCACATATGACGTGTATTTTATCATTAAAGCTCATAAAATGCAAGGGATATAATGCTTAAAATCACGAATTCTAGCCACTCATCAGTAAGTATTTGGTGTCATGTGTTAGTAATGATAAAAGGTAGAAGTGAATTCAATTTGGAAGTTTACGCTTAAGTTATAAATGGATATATTACTTGAATGATGTATATTGAAATCACGGGGTAACGCGTGGGATACGAAAGGCAAATCAGGTTCGCTTGACTGGGGTCACCCGGTTGAGTGCCAGTCGCGTCCCTCGATTTTGGGGCGTGACAGTATTACACGGCAGTATAGATCTAGATATAGGTTAGATCATCTGGTTTTTTTGTTAATGATATATTTTGTCCATTGCATGAATATACTTTCTTACTTCCTTGCTTCCTTACTTCCTAATATATATAATTCTTTTTGGGAGGAAACTAAAATACTAATAGTATGGGAAATGATTGTGTTTAGTTAGAAGATATAAAATCATTTGAGAACTCTGAAATTGAAAGGTATAGTTTATACTGTGTTAAACAATAAGTCTGTACTTTATCCAACTATGTATCTATATTTTAAATATAATTATCAAAACATAAAATTCATTTGAGAACAATGAAACTGAAATGTCTGATTTATACCGTGTTAAACAACAAAGCTATGTAAACGTGTCCTACCTTAAAAATTAAAAAAGAAAGAATCTTGAGCGAACTACCAAAATTACACGAAATTACACAAAATTCCAGTTGCTGCTTCCTGCTTGAGTGAACAAATTATTGGAAAAAATGAATCTTCAGAAATTAAAGTTCAAAACTTAAAAATAGACACCGGATTTACAAAATATAGAAAGAAACCTCAAACAATCACAGAATAAATATCATAGAAAATTCATATGAACCTGGCCGGAGAGTGGAGCTTCGAAATAATCCAATGATTGAGTGAGGAGTGAGGAGTGAGGAGAGAGGAGTCGGAAATCGGAATCACCAATGCCACTCCAGTCGCCAGACGCCCAGCCCCAGATGCCCAATGGTGAAACTTTGATGTTTGAAAGCGTGACTGAAGAAGATGAAGTGATGAATAGAGAGTCAGAGTCTCAGATAAACGGAGAGTCGGAGTCGGAGTCTCAAACAATCATAGAACTGTGAAGACTGTGCTGCTTTGCTAAGTGCTAACCTAAGACTCTAAGTCTCTAACTAAGAGTAATGCCCTAAAATGTAAAATCTAATGTCGGCTTGGGAAATCGGCAGTTGGGCATCGCTTGGGGGTTGGGCCTTGGCACTGGGTAGTGAGTAGGCAGTTTATATAGGTAGGGTCCAAAAAAATGTGTTAAAATTTCGGTATTTCGGTATACCAAAATTTTAAAATTATAACATCGAGAAACGTACCGAAATACTGAAATACCGAAAATGTGAACCGAATTAGACCGAAATACCGAAAAAGACCAAAATCAAAATACCGAATTAATTTGGTTCGGTTCGGAATTCGATTTTTTTTATTTATGCCCACCCCTACTCTGAACATATAATGTCGTACTTTGTCCATGGGACACAGTGCAAGATAATTTGCGAATGCTGACTAAACATCAATATAAAGCTGGGCCGACAAGTCCATCATAACTTACTACAACTGCCAAACCAACAAATATACATAAGGGCATACTAGCCCAACATACTGCACTAACTAACAGGATATGTCTACAAGCCTCTACTGATGGGTGTAATGTGATTGGAACAGGGCCACGACCTACTCATAACATATATACATATATAAACAAGATATACACAAAACTCCAGACCCGACAACTCTGAAGGATGTGGAGCTTACTGATCAAGCTAAACTCGGGCAACACCTACTAAGGAGGACTACTTGTCTGTTTATCTGAATTTGCACGCATGAAATGCATCATCCCCGGAAAAAGGGAAGTCAGTATGAAATAATGTACCGAGTATGTAAGAAAACAAAATAACTGAAAGCTGAAACTGAACTGATAATATAATAACTGAAAGTAACTGGGAGTCAAAGATAATCTGAAGATATGCTTACCTGATGCTACTGACTCAACTCTCTCAATATAGTAAGTAAAATAGTTGTCCGGCCCTATAATGCTCGGTATATATAACATAGTAGGCTCGCTCATAGGCTCTCGGCCATACTAGGCTCTATATCTCGGCCATGCTGGGCTCGCTCATAGGCGCGCGACCACAGTAGGCTCAGTATATAACTTACCAACTGATCAGAGGTTTCCCTATAGGGGTCTGCCCATTGATTATAACTCGATGGTAGTGAAAATACTGTAATACTGTATATATGGATTCTCTACTCTCTTGACTGGAAGAAGACAATACTTAATTGAATATGAAGACCCGGTAAGGGAGAATACTGTAACTTAGGAGACTAGGATAATGTATATAAACTAGGATAACTTGTCTTATGTCTCGTTATCAAACACATGTAGTTACTGGATCATGCTAACATGAAACAAAGGTTTAGCCTTAACATACTTGAGTCGATTCTCTTGAAAATCCTTCCAAAACACATCAATTGCGACATCATGTAATGACGGATCGAAGTAGGGGAAAATCCATATGATATTCTTGAGAAAGATTGCACCGTATTTCCTTAGAACCGCAAAATCTCACGTTTCAGCTCGGATTATTATAAATCATGTATTTAATCTCTCTAAAACATGATGTTGTCTCTTCTAATCTTAAGGAGCGGCGGGGGTAATCAAACATTATCTTGCATTGCTAAAGTGAATATAGTTATGTAATTCACGTTCAGAAGGCTAAAGAAAATGTTAACCTTGCAGTTTTTCCTATCGGAGAAGGGGGAGCTCCATGAAAGGCTGATCGGGCGAATGGTTGCTAGTTTCTATGTGTTTCTTTCATCATCGATGGTAAATAAAAGTGTTAGAGCGATGCATTACTTGATACGAGGTTATGTACCGGTATTGGGTTGTTTTGAGCAGCTATTGTGATTAGGAGTTATCGCTATGAGTGTTTGAGTCATGCGGTATATTATGTGATTGCATCTTGGGTTACGGATATGGCTTGATACAGCGTGTTCAGATTTATTCAGTTTATAGTTATGGAATTTTGATCTTGTAATTATTTCAGAAGTGGAAATTTGGTTCTAAGGTTTATGGGTCAGGTTGGATTTTGAAATTTCAACTGTATTATGCTACTGGACGTATATGGGATATGGTAATGTGGGATCACCCCCGGGTATGTGCATGGTAGGTTACATGGCAATTTTAGTTGTTTTTCGAACAACTCTAGGCACGTTCGAGGACGAACGTATGTTTAAGTGGGGGAGAATGTAACGACCCAATCGGTCGTTCTGAGAGTTTAGCCTTGTTTCCTCTATGTCTTCTTTATTATGTGTTTTTCAGATCCTTTATGCTGTGTTGGGACGGTTAGCTCGGGTTCGGAGTGATTGTGGAGAGGAATGAGACACTTAGTCTCTTAAGTTGGTGATTTAGTTAGAAAAGTCAACCGGGAGTTGACTTATAGGAAAATGATCTCGGAATGTGGTTTTATCGCTCGAATAGCTTCAATAGGTGATTTGGGACTTAGGAGTGTGTTCGGAATGTCATTCGGAGGTCCGGAGTAGATTTAGGCTTGAATTGGCGAAATTGGATTTTTGGCAGTTTCTGATTGGCAGTGGAAAATTAGCTATCGGGGTCGGAATGGAATTCTAGAAGTTGGGATAGGTTCATACTGTAATTTGGGATGTGTGTGCAAAATTTCAGGTTATTCGGACGTGGTTTGAGCGGTTTCGGCATCGTTGGTGAATTTCGGAAGTTTAGAAATCCTTAGGCTTGAATTATGGATCTATTTGGTATTTTGATGTTGTTTCGGATTTTCCGAGGGTTCGACTAATTTCGGGTGATCATTTATGACTTGTGGGTGCCATTGGTTGAGGTTCCGAGGGCCTCGGGATGAGTTCGGATAGTTGATGAATGAGTTTTTGGCATTAGAGTGTGCTGGTGTGTTTCTGTTCTGTGATTTCCGCAGATGCGCACTAGCGGCCGCAGGTGCAGATTAGTCGTCACATGTGCGGCTGTTTAGACGCAGATGCGAAAAAAAGGAAATTAACAGGCGCTGCAGATGCGCACTGGGACCGCAAGTGTGGGTCTGCAGGTGCGATAAAGAGGCTGCATATGCGGCAATCGCAAGGCATGACAAATAAATAGATGCCTTTGTGAGTTTTTGGCTTATTTCATCAATTTTTCATGCGGGTTGGAGCTTAGGGGAGCAATTTGAAGAGAGATTCAAGGGGATTTCGTGGAGGTAAGATTCTTTGACCTAAAACTCATTTCTATGGTGATATTTGACTGATTAAACATGAAATTTATGGAAGTGAATGGTTAAAATCGGGGGTTTAGGGCTTGAAATTGGAGAATTTTAAATTGGGGATTTGAGGGGCCATTTGAGGTCCGATTTTGATAATTTCGGTATGTATAGACTCGTGAGAGGACAAGGGTTCTAGTGTTGTGATTTTTATCTGAATCCGAGTCGTGGGCCCGGGGGTCGGGTTTGGTCAATTTCGGGATTTTTGGTATATATTGGTTATTTTCGAGTGGGATTTGTTCCCTTAGAGTATTTTGGAGATATGAATCTATTTTTGAATAGATTCGGGGCGTGCTGAGGCCGAGTCGAGGGGCAAAGGCATCGCGGAGTAGTTTACGTCTGGTTTGAGGTAAGTAATGACTGTAACTCTTGTCCTGAGAGTATGAAACCTCGGACTTCACATTGTATCACTATTTTGGAGTTGCACACATGCTAGATGTCGAGTGTGTGGCGCGCATTGTTGGGGGACTGTGACTTGGTCTGCCCCGTAGCAACTATTAAGTTGCGTATTTGATTCTAAATCATATGATATTTCATGTTTTAAAGATTATTACTATGTTTTGGGCGGAATGCCGTATTTGGGCCTCGTGCCATGTGTTTGGACCCCTTGGAGGCTTTTACTGCTATTCCTCACTGTGTTGACTTATGATTTACACTCAGTCATATTATGTTTAATTGATTTCAAAACTCAGCCTTATTTACACTATTTTGAGATATTAAATGATATTTTGGGTCGAGCACCCCGTTTTTCACTGAGGGTGTATGTTGTGAGGATATTATGGGATGGGGCTACACGCCGCAGCATGTTATACTATTTATGATGACTGAGTGAGGCCGAGGGCCTGATTTGTGAGGATATGATATGGGATTGGGCTGCACACCGCAGCATGTTATTGATAGGCCGAGTGCCACAGTGATTGATGCCATGATTTGGCTTGTTATAGCACTTGGGATGAAGGAGCCCCTCCGGAGTCTGTACACCCCCATTGAGCACAGGTACCTATGAGTGCGAGTGCCGAGCGATTGGGAGGCATGAGTGACTGTGAGGTTGCCCGAGAGGCTGGTACCGAGTGATGGTGAGGCATGCTGAGTGACTGATTCTGAGTGATGTTATGCCCGAGGGGCGATTTATGAAATATTTTTTTTCCCGAGAGGATATTTATAATTGCTATCATTCCTTTATTAAATTATCTTGATTTCCAAGGGAACTGTTAGAAGGTACATTTTTAAAGGAAGTTTTACTGTAAACGACTTTCAAGTGCTACCAATTGTCATATATATGAGTTTTAAAAGAAATATTGTGTTTACTGTGGATTGATGACTTGTTTTACGTGTTTCGTAGTTCTCATACATTATCTACTTTCATTACTACTGAGTTGGCGTACTCACATTACTCCCTGCACCTTATGTGCAGATTCAGGTGCTAGGGAAGAGTGAGTTGTTTACCTGCCTCATGGGATTTCTCGGAGAATTGCGAGGTAGCTGCACGCGTCAACAGGCCTTCTTTCTTCCTCTTATTATTATAAAGCTTATGTTCCAGACTTGTATAATTTTGATAGATGCTCATGACCAGTGACTCCGAGATCTTGGGGTTGTATTTAACAATTCGGCGTAGCTTTATCTGTTTTAAAAATGATTAAACGAAACCTTTATGTATTATCAGTTTAGTAATGATATGAATGAAAGATTCTTTACGTTTTGAGTGTTAATTTGGATGACCTAGTTCCACGATAGGCGCCATCATGACTAGTTTAGATTTGGGGTCGTGACAGCAAAGGAAAACGTCTAGAGTGGATGTTGATGTCAAAAGTTAACCTAAAAGTGAAACTTTTCTATGTATACAATGCTGGAAGTTTCGGAAAAAAATACCTTTTTGGAAGTTCTGCGACAGCACTTTGCTTCAGCCTGGCAGGAATGGAAACCTGCAGCCGCATAATTCTGAACTGCGGCCACACTTCTCTCTTTCTGCCGTCCGCACATTTCCGAGTGCGGCCGCACCTTGCTCTTTTGCGGACCGCACAAATGTGACTACGATCGCGTATCTGTTCTTCTACAGCGGCACAATAATTGTGCGGTCCGCACCTCTATTGAACTGAGATGCAGGTTCTCTAAACTTTTACTCTTGCCCGGGTTTCGCGGTCGCACATGTCATGTGCAGACCGCACTTTGCACTTGTCTATGATAGGATTTTCTTCACAATCTGTGACCGCAGATGATAATCTACGGTCCACACTTTTGAGCTTTTGTGCCTGTTTTTATCCTTAGTTCAGATCACTCCTTCTTGAGTTGGATTTCATCTTTGGGGCTCATTTTTCACTATTCCTGCAATTAAGCATATTTCATCAGTTTTCGAGAACATAATTAAATGTTTTTGGACTAACACGAAAGCAAAAATGTGCTAATAAGTAGTCAAAATACCCACTTATAAACTCCTCCAAACTAAAGATTTTACTTGTCGTCAAACAAATAAGGTAATTCTATCCTCCACAAGTAAAAAGCTATTCTAGCTAATCAAGGATGTATCAATTGAAACCAACAATTACTCACAACACTTATGAATTATTAACAATGCAATGGGTTGAACTTTTAAGCACAAATAGTTCTAATGTGACACTTAATCATCAAGAGTTGACTTTATTCATCAAGGAAGCTCGCTCTTTCATGTAGGTCATTGTGGATTCCAAACTCCTCCTCCTCTACTCTCTGTTTTCATATCTCACTTAATAATGTAGCACTCAATTCAAAGATTGTTGAAAGGTTCACTCATCTCCTTCAAAAGAATGTCACAAGCACGGCTTTAAGTACCATAGGCTTGCCCATCATGTAAATCACCACTATTGTAAGCTCTATCGGCTTGAAATCACGTAGGACTTTTTCGGATTGCAATGAAGGCTTTTGGACTAAGGTTGGATATGTTATGATATAATGGGTTCATCTTTCCTTAAGCACTTCATTTTCTTTTATAAGCTCATGCATTGTCAACTCTTTGAGGCATTTTCTTTTCAAATAGGGGAATTAGAGAGACTTAGCATCACTCTTTCTTGGTCGTGACCTTCATTTTCTCCTTTTTTTATTTCTCCATGCTTTGCATCATTACTATTCTTTGAAATCCCTTCAACTCTTCAACTTATTCACTTTCTTTTTGCATTTTTCTTTTTGTTCTTTCTTTGTTTTTCTTGCCTTTCCTTCTCGTCATTTTTTTTTTTTGCCTTGATATCTTTTTCAAACTCCTCGTCTCTCCCCCAAACTTAAATTTTAGTCAATTGTTTCACAAGAGTGTTAAGGAAAGCTCGGGTGCCAAGAGAGGGTCACGATAGAACGGGTAAAAGATTGTAACATGGTGATCAATTGAGAAAGGTTTTAGGCTCAAATGGGTTGACTAGGGATAAGAACATTCATGGGCCATGTAAAATTTCAAGCGGGTCAAGGAGAGCCTAAAATCACTTCTCAAGCCAAGCAACACTAAAATTTTGCCTAGAAACACATTCGGGGCAAGTTCTAGACCATTTGCACGAGTAATTGGACTTGCAACAAAAATATCTCACCTCTCACGCAACTGGGTTGTTACAAAGGATAGAGTCGAGGGCCCACAACGACCATATTCAAGATTGAAAATCACTATGGCTTGACTAAACCACTCAATGATTGCGTAATTCAACACAAGAGCCACAAGGTCACTAACTAGAGCTATTTCTTTCCAAAAGCCTTGTTTTAACCATAAGCATGTAGTTAAGTCTGTTGGTACCAAGTGAAGCATGTTTGTCTCTTCGAGCTTGACTCAATTAGGTTTATTTATTACTACTACTATTCTTACTTAAATACCAAAAATAGAATCATCCCTTAAGAAGGTTGTCACTCCATCCATTGTTGGGAAGAGTCCACCGGTTCACACAAAAAGTACCTTAGGAAAAAACCGTGGAATTAAAAAAATCAAAGGCTTATTGGTCACTAAAACATAAAAAAGAAGTTACAAAATTAAAAAGAAGCTAATAGATTAAACATGGACTAATAAAAAATAGAATAAAGAAGCTAAAAATAAAACTATTGAAAGCAGAACAATTATACATAATGATAGAGGAAAAGAGAGAATATATACATACAGAATAAAGAGAAAGAAGAAATTATTGTCAGTTATTACAAACCAAATATCTAAAAGTCATCCAAATAGCAAATAAACTCAACCCCCTCGAATAAGAATAAGCATTTTCCCCAATGCTTAACAAAACAAGAATAAATAAGGGTAAGAGTGAAAAGGACTCCCTATGTGGTCTTGGACATCTCTGTGTCCATAGCAGCATCACCGTCGTCAGTCTCCTCTAACTGGATTTCATCATAATCGGCTATGGGAGTAACTGGGTTGGTGAACATTTGATGCACTGCCTTAGTAGTGTCGCCAGCAGGTCTGGCTCCTCAGACTGGCCAGCTAGTGCCACTAGAATAGATGGTGCTACTGGAGCTGTTGGTGCTGGTAGGTTTGACCCTATTAGAAAATCGAATGGAAGATCACCAGCTAGTGCTATCTTGGTCACCTCTCTCCTCAACCTGTCAACTGATTTCTTAGACGCCTGGGATTTCCTCATTTTCTTTTCCTGCTTCCCAAGCTCCTCAATCACTGCTCCATGTGCTACAAGTTGTTCATGATGGTGGTTTGGTTTTCCAAGATCTTCTTCAATGTGTCCTTGACTGTCGGAGGAATCTGGGGTGCTAGGGTGGAGGACTGTGCTGCACACTGGATATGTCAGTAGGCTTTGTTGCAGCTGTCTGCATCCAGCTGTTGAGGCTCGCCAGTGTTTGGGAGACTCGCATCACAGATAGTGGATGAGCGGGAATGGGCACCGGCTTCAAAACCAATGTGGAAGGAACTGATGCTGAAGGACCTGAAGTAGGAGGCGGAGGCATAGATTCTGCACTATCGGAAGGATCTGCTGAAGTAGATGGCATGTCAACTGTCTCAGCAGCTACCCCGACATGCTCATCAGACTGGCCTACAGTAGTAGAGGGTTGAGCCTTCTTCTTTGGGTTTTCACCATCCACCAAAGAATACCATGATAAAGGCTTCTTCGCCCACACCTTAGTGTCAAAATCCCTTGTTTCCACCCCCGCATCTATAACGTACTCGATGGTGTTGGGATGCGGGTATGAGGTGTCACCTTGCCTGGCGACCATAGACATGTTTGCCAACATAACGACACCCATATTGATTGGATACCCGGTCATGATAGAAGCGACTAGCACTGCCCTCGAAATCGAAAAATTTGTTTCATTTTGGCACAGATATAGTCTGCTATATACAAATGTCTGCCATCCCTTTGCCTCAAAATTTAGGGCGTTTTGCTGTATAGGAATCCCTGTCGTGATACATGTTTGAGGCGGCCTCGGAGCTGCAAGAATCTGAGCTAGCCACAGGCGAGTGCATCTCCCATTGCAAACTTTTCCAGGTATTGTACAAGCTCCAAATCCTCAAACCCCAAGTAAACATTCAGGTGCTCTGGTCGAATCTCACCTTCATATTTCTCACTTTTGTTACCTTGGTCCCTTTCTTTATATGTGCCACATTGGCATAAAATTCCCGGAGCAGGTATTCCTTGGCATCTATCAGACTCTGAGTGAACCTCATCCACTCTTTTCTCTCTCTGAACTGTCTCAACACTGCTGGGTTGTATTAAGGTCTTTCAAATTGAACTAACAATTAAGAGTGAGCGATCTTGCCGGCCACCACTCTCGAAAACTCTTGAAGGAAGCTAGACTCACAAACCTATCTTCCCAAATTTTTTTCTTCTTCGACCTCTCAAGGCCGGCTACTCTGGTATCACCCTCTCGGCCATCATCCGGGAGATCATTAACATCTACTGTGTAGCAGGTGCATTGTGGGAATATGTGGATGAAGACTCCGAAGCCTGACCGTTACCTTCCGAACCCTTAGAAGTTATCTAAGAGGAGGTAGGCTCGTTTCTAAGTTGGTATCTACTGTGAGGCAGATGTGGCTGTGATTTCACAACAAGCTGCCCTTGCACTGAGTCGCCCTCATATGCTTCCCTAGACGGGGCATATGAACTTGATTCGGAGGGATACTGTCTACCTCGGCCTGCTGCGGCTTTCTTACTTATTACTCTTTGGAGGGTGAGGGGTAAAGTGATTTTTCCTTTGCCTCTGGAAGGTTCACCCTTCCCTTTGACGTATTACCACGACCACGGGATCTAAGAATTTTATGAAACAAACACTAGCAGGAGTCAGTTCTAATTAAAGTGCAGATAATCAGAAAGTCACTGAACAAAACATATTGCAGGGTAGGAAGTGAGGCCACAACAGTGAGACTGCAGCCCGTACAATTTTTAGTGCTACCGCGGTCCGCATAATTTCAAGTGCGGCCCCAGGACTGGTTGTGCGGACAATAATTTTAAAGTGCGGCCACAGCAGTGAGACTGCAGCCCGTACAATTTTTAGTGCTACCGCAAAATGGAAGTGCGGTCCGCGCTTTTTTGAGTGTGGCCGCACAGTGGGTACCTGAAAATGTCAACTCTCTGAAAATAGAGAATGCCCTGATCTACGGCACACACTTTTCTGCGGTCGCGATTGAGTTTCTACGGACCGCACAATTTCAAGTGCGGTTCGCACAGTATTGCCTAACCAAATTCCCTAAGCTATACTTTTGTGGACCGCACAATTACTTGTGCGGCCGCACATTTCAAAATTCAATCGGGCAAAGTCCTATAGGGTTTCGATTTTATGCACAAATTGGATATGGTAGTAGCAATTAAACATGATAAACAAGATTCCCATTCCCCAAATAGCAAGTAGGAATTTACCCAACACAATTTACACCCCACATGGATATGAAATCGACAAATGGTCTAAAATAACTAACAATTTTGGTGCGGACCGCTGAATTCACTGTGCCGCCACACTGACAAACAAACTTAAGAGAGTTTGCATTTTTCCATCTCAAGTTGTGCGGTCCACACAAGAATTGTGAGTTCGCACTTTTTCCATACATAGCCAATTTTTCTGAGCATAGTTCTCGTAAAGCACACACATTCCTGCAACACACTTCAAATCAAGTTAGCACAAAACTAGATCGATCTAAAAAAGAAGAAAAGAAAAAGAAAAAGAAACATGGGTTGCCTCCCAAGAAGCGCCTGATTTAACGTCGCGACACGATGCAGATTACAATCACTTCAAATAAATCACTGCCACCCATGGCCATCATCAGCTTGTCCCAAATAATGCTTTACCCATTGACCATTGACTCGGAATACCTCATCATTTTTGTTCTTCAAGTCCAATGCAGCAAGAGGTGTCACACCCACAATTTCAAAGGGACCACTCTCTTTGGATTTCTGCTTTCCAGGAAACATCTTAAAGCATGAGTTGAACAAGAAAACTTGATTTCCCACCTTGAATTCCCTGTTTTGGATGTATTTATCATGCAGGTACTTCATTCTTTCTTTGTACAAGGATGAACTTGCATATGCATAGTACCAAATTCATCTAATTCATTCAAATATGCAACCCGCGAGTTAGCAGTTGCATCCCTATCAAGATTTAACTTCTTTAAAGCCCACATGACCTTGTGCTCGAGTTCCACCAGAAGATGACAAGATTTTCCAAAAACCAACTGGTATGGAGACATCCCGATAGGAGTTTTGAAAGCAATCTGATAAGCCCATAGTGCATCATCAAGCTTATTTGACCAATCCGTCCGGTTAGCATTCACTGTTTTGGACAAAATACTCTTTATCTCCCGGTTGGAGACTTCCACTTCCCTGCTTGCTTGTGGATGACAGAGAGTCGTGACTTTATGAGTGACATCATACTTGGTGAGTGAGGTGTCGAAAGTTTTGTTGCAAAAATGCGACCCCCATCGCTTATGATGGCCCGCGGACTGCCAAACCTTGTGAATATGTTCTTATTCAAAAATGCCACCACACTTCTTGCTTCATTATTGGGTAGAGCAACAGCTCAACCCATTTAGACGCATAATCAACCGCGGCCAAGATGTAGGTGTTTCCATAAGAACTCACAAAAGGTCCCATGAAGTCAATACCCCACACATCAAAAATATCAATTTCTAAAATGGTGGTGAGGGGAATTTCATTTTTCTTTGACATTCCACAGGCCCTTTGACATTCATCACAATGCTTTACTAGATCACTTGCATCCTTGTAAAGAGTGGTCCAAAAAAATCGCAACTTAGTACTTTGGCCGCCGTTCTTGCTCCCCCATGGTGACCACCATACGGTGAAGAATGAAAAGCCCCAAGAATTGTAACTTTTTCCTCCTCCGGTGCACATCTTCTAGTTACTCCATCCGTACAAATCCGGAAAAGGTACAGTTCATCCCAATAATAGTCTTGACAATCCCGTTTGAGCTTCTTCTTTTGGTTTGAAGAGAACTCATCTGGATGATACAACTCACAAAAAAATTGCTAGATCCGCGAACCATGGTACCTCTTTCATTGAAATGGCTAAGAGTTTCTCATGGGGGAAGGAGTCATTGATTTCAAGGCCATCATGCGGCCTCCCCTCCTTATCCAAACGAGACAAGTGGTTCGCCACTTGGTTTTCACTTCCTTTTCAGTCTTGGATGTCTATATCAAACTCTTGTAACAAAATCACACATGTCATCAACTGGGCTTAGGCATCTTTCTTGCTCATAAGGTAACGAAGTGCTGCATGATCCGTGTGGACAATTATTTTTGTACCCATCAAATACGAACGAAAATTCTCAACAGCAAACACAATGGCAAGGACCTCTTTTTCGGTCACAGTGTAATTGACTTGGGCATCATTCATGATATCACTAGAATAGTAGACCGGATCAAAGATCTTATTGATACGTTGCCTCAAAACTGCTCCAACCGCTACATCACTAGTATAACGCATGAGCTCAAAATGAATGCTACAATTAGGAGAGATGATAATGGGAGTAGTTGTCAACTTGGAATTGAGCAATTCAAATGCTCTCATGCAATCATCATTGAAGTGAAATTTAGCATCTTTCCCCAAAAGTTTGCACTAGGGGTTCACCACTTTGGAAAAGTCCTTTATGAAGTGCTGGTAGAACCCCGCATGATCCAAGAAACTTCTCACACCCTTTACAGATGTTGGAGGTGGAAGTTTAGAAATTACCTCTATTTTTTCCTTGTTGACCTCTATCCCCTTCTTTGAAATCTTATGGCCCAGGATAATACCCTCCTCGACCATGAAATGGAATTTCTCCCAATTCAACACCAAGTTCATTTTTTCACATCTTGCCAATACCTAATCTAAGTTTTCCAAGCAATCATCAAAGGAATACCTGACTACCAAGAAGTAATCCATGAAGAATTCAAGGTAGTCATCTACCATATCTATAAAGATCGCCATCATACACCGTTGAAAAGTTGGCGGTGAAATGCATAAGCCAAATGGCATCCGCTTGAAAGAGAAAGTGCCATAGGGACAAGTGAGAGTTATCTGATCTTGATCTTCCGTGGAAATAAGGATTTGATTATAGCCCGATTATCCATCTAGAAAGCAATAGAACGCCCGACCGACCAACCTATCAAGCATTTTGTCAAGAAAGGGTAGTGGGAAATGGTCTTTCCTTGTGACTTTGTTTAGATTTTGATAGTCCATGCACACTCTCTATCCAGTCACTATTCTTGTTGGAATCAACTCGTTCTTACCATTGGTGGCCACAGTTATGCCCCCTTCTTTGGAACACATTGCACCGGAGAAGTCCACGAACTTTCAGAAATGGGGTAGACAACCCCGACATCTAACCACTTTATGATCTTCGTTTTGATCACCTCTTGCATGGATTAATTGAGTCTCATTTGATGTTCAATGGAGGGTTTGGAAACTTCCTCCTAATTAATATTGTGCATGCAAAATGGGGGGCTTATTCCCTGAATATCCGCCAAAGTCCACCCAATAGATTTCTTCCTCTTGTGGAGCACCGCCAATGTAGAGTCAACCTGCACGTTAGTCAAACAAGAGAAAATAATAACCGCTAAAGTAGAGCAAGGTCTGAAGAATTCATACCTAAGATGTGGAGGTAATGGCTTCAACTCAGAGATAGGAGGCTCTTCAATCGAAGGCTTTGAAGGAAGAGTTTTCCTATTCTCAAGATCCAATGAAAGTTTTCGAGGTGTATAATTGTAGGACCCCATCCCTTGCAAAGAATTAACACATTCTATGAAGCCATCCATTCATCATCACCAAAATTAAGCAAAACAGCCTCCAACATGTCACCCACATTAATCTTGGCACTTGTATCATCAATAATCACATCGCTCACCAAGTCCACGAACGAACACACTTCATTGCTATTCGGTTTCCTCATAGATTTGCACATGTGGAACGCCACCCTTTCATCACCCACCCGGAAAGTAAGTTCATCGGCTTCCACATCAATAAGAGCCTTCCCTGTAGCAAGGAAAGGTCTACCAAGAATAATCATCACCTCATAGTCAGCTTCACAATCAAGAATAACAAAATCTGCCGGGAGAATGAACTTGTCAACTCGAACCAATACATCCTCAATCACCCCCAACGGTCTCTTCATTGTACGATTGGCCATTTGTAATCTCATAGATGTGGGTCTTGGTTGCCGAATTCCCAATGTCTTGAAAACTGATAAGGGCATCAAATTGATACTAGCCCAAAGGTCAGAAAGAGCCTTTGCAAATTTGGCACTTCCAATGGTAACAAGGAATTGTAAAAGCACCTGGATCTTCCAACTTTGGAGCCATCGAATGCACAACTGCACTCACTTGGTCAGTGACTTTGATAGTTTCAAAATTCATCGATCTCTTCTTTGTCACCAAGTCCTTCATAAACTTTGCATATCCTGGAATTTCCTCCAAAGCTTCAACTAGTGGCACATTTATAGAGAGACTCTTCATCATATCAATGAACCTCTTGAATTGATTCTCGCAATTTTTCTTGGCAAGACTTTGAGGATAGGGAAGAGGTGGCTTAGGAAATGGTTCCTTAGGTTTTTGCACTACCGGTTCCGGTATATCAATCACATGATCACTAGACGGGTTCACATCCTCTTGAGTCTCTTCCACCATGTCATCAATATCAATCCTCACTTCATCCTTTGCTTGCATAACATTGTTCAGGATATCCTATTCTTCTACCACTTTCTCATCATCCACAAGTTGCCTTTGACTTGAGATAGGTGCATTCCCACCTTTTCCACTTTTTGTAGTAACGGCCATGGAATGCCCCATAGTGTTCCCACCCTTCGGGTTCACCACTGTATAACTTGGTAGTGTCCCCTTAGGACAAGAATTTAAAGCTAGAAAGATTTGACCCATATGCACTTCTAAGTTACGGATTGATGTGTTGTGTGAAGCAAGTTGAGCATCAGAATCGGCATTATTCTCTATGATTTACTTGAACATGTTCTCAATATGACCCATTTCATTGCTGGAGGAACTAGGGCCATGAGAAGGATAAGGAGGTGGGTTGATTGGTTGTTAGTACACCGGGGGCCTTTGAAAACCCGACCCCCGATTCCTTGGTTGTTCTTCCACCCGGCTTGGTTGTTGGCTCCCCAATTGCCTTGATTATTATTGTTTTGCCAATTACCTTGGTTATTGTTTCCACTCCAATTGCCTTGATTGTTTCCACCATTCCAATTACCTTTGTTGCTAGAATTCCAATTGCTTTGATTATTCGAAGGTCTCCATTGTTGTTGACTAGGGCCTTGGTAGTTATAAGAATCTCCTTAATCAAACCCACTATCATCTTGCACAAAATTGTCCACTCTTTGTTGCACTTGTGGACTTCTTGTTCTTATCTTGTTTACCATCATATTGACTCCCTCCATAGCATTGAATTTTCTTGGGTTTAGCAATTGTTGAAGTTGAGCCTTTGCCAATTGATTCATGGTGGTTGTCAACTCGGTTATGGCTTGCCCATGGTCATGTAACTCTTATGAAGAAGAATCACATTTGGATCACCTTGTGGAACATTGGATCTAGATTTCCACGCCGATGAAGTATCTGCCATCTCATCCAAAATATCACACGCCTCTGCATAAGGCATTGTGATTAAGTTCCCACTGGCAAGTTGATTCACTACACATTGGTTGGTGGTATTGATCCCCCGATAGAAAGTTTGTTGAATCATGTTCTTCGTCATATCATTGTTGCGGCACTCTTTCACCATTGTCCTATATCTTTCTCATATCTCGTGTAGTGGTTCATTGGTCTCTTTCTTGAATGCTAGAATTTCATCTCGAAGAATGGCCATGTACCTGGGAGAGAAGTACTTTGAAATAAATTTCTCCGCAAGTTCATCCCAAGTACGAATGGAATGATTTGGAAAATTCTCCAACCAATCTAAAGCTTTCCCCAGTAAAGAGAAGGGAAAAGACCTTAGTCTCAAAGCATCCGAGGAGAAATTTGTTTGTTTGCTTCCTCAATACGTATAAACGAACCCCTTCAAATGTTTACATGCATTTTTACCCGGTGCACCAGTGAAGAATCCTCGTTTCTTGAGCAAAGTGAGCATCACGTTGGTTATTTAAAAGTTGCTCACCTTAATACGGGGTGGGACTATAGCACTTTCATACCCTTCATTCGGAAACCCCTGGTGTGGAGCCGCTCGTGGTGGAGGTGGGGGTGGAACGGAACATTATCTTGAGGCAGTCGGCCTCATCTATTGGCTTGAATTTCAAGAGGGACCTCATCCATTGCACCATCATCAACGTCCATATCCCCCACGGCTATGTTTCTAAGCTCATTGTCTGCCATGATTGCACCTATAATACACACAAGTTAATAACAAAGAAGGAAAAGAATATATTCCAAAAACACACCTAAATATACAGCCAACACCGTCTTTTAGCTCCCTGGAAACGGCACCAAAAATTGATCTCGTCCAATTTCACTCCTTTATTTGAGGATAAGTAAACGTTCGATGCAATAATAATACCTAACAGAGTCAGGATCGAAATCCACAGGGAGCAATGCGAATGGGTATAATAGCATATATCTTAGTGCGTGAATTTGTATATCTTTTCCACTTCCGCAATATTAGGTTTTGTTTGAAAATCTAACTTAAACTACGAGTGCGATTTTAAGAATGAAACTAGAAAATTATTTTTGGTTGTTTTTCAAATAATAAAAAGGCCTAGGGCTATGACCTTCACCTAGGTATTTTCTTAATGGGTTGTAAGCTTTAAAGCTTGTTTTATTGGTCGGGGTGTATTATAGCTATCAACACTAAGTACCCACTCAATACCTCTCGGTCAGAGAGTGATTTTTCCTAATTTGGATTTTTCAAGTCCAAATGAGTACCAAACAAAGCAGTTGATAATAAGCTCAAGTCGGGTTTTACTATCTCTAGGTTCAACCCTTTAATTGGGCTTATTAATCTCTCGATTGACCCAATTTCGTGGTAGCCAAGTTTTCCTATACTAAGTCTCTCTTTCTCAAGTAGAGACCAAGTCAAATAGGCATGAAATAATTTTTGCAACAATTATTCTTCAAATAAAAGCAAGAACAAGGCTAGATAATCAACACCCAACCATAAACAACCAATATATCAAACACCCATTAAGTTTACACACTAGGGTTGGGTCACAACCCTAGTGAAAATCTAGCTACTCGTGTTTAAATTAGAATAGAAAAGAGAGGAAGTGATAATTAAACCCATATTCATAATTAAAATGATGAAAACAATATTCAAAAATCTCAAAAAAGCAAAAACTACTAAAAAGAGCAAAGGAAAACATCTAGAGTGGTTGCCGATGTCAAAAGTCAACCTAATTAAGTCAAATTCTTCTATTTATACATTGCTAGAATTTTCGAACAAAAATGCCCTTTCGGAAGTTCTACGGTTGCAGAATTCCATGTGTAGTCCGCACTTTAGTTCAGCCTGGTAGGAATGGAAACCAGCGGCCGCATAATTCTGAATTACGACTGCACTTCTCTCTTTCTGCGGTAGGCACATTTCTGAGTGCGGTCGCACCTTGATCTTCTTCGGACCGAACAAATTTGACTAAGGCCGCTTAGTTGTTCTTTTTCAAGCACACAATAATTGTGCGGTCTGCACTTCTATTGAACTAAGATGCAGGTTCGCTGAACTTTTGCTCTTGCCCAGGTTCTGCGGCCGCACATGTCATGTGCGGAACGCACTTTGCAGTTGTCTCTGATAGAATTTTCTTCACAATCTGCGTCCGCAGATGATAATCTGTGGTACGCATTTTTGAGCTTATGTGCCTATTTTTGTCCTTAGTTCAGATCACTCCTTCTTGAGTTGGATTTCATCTTTGGGGCTCATTTTCCACTATTCCTACAATTAAGCATATTTCGTCAGTTTTCGGAAACACAATTAAACGCTTTTGGACTAAAACAAAATCAAAAAGGTTTAATAAGTAGTCAAAATCCCCACTTATCACTCGTGCTCACCTCCACTAAAGAAAAGGATTAGAAGAAGTTCCCTAGTAGCAAAAGTAAAGGGGTGCAAGCGGTGACAGTTGTTTCCGTGTGACAACCTCAGGTTAGGGGTGAATTAGAGTATGTGATTAGGAGTGTACCTCCTTCTGGAAAAAAAGGTGGTATAGGAAGTGTCGTCCCAAGAGTTATCGTCCTGACTTGGCAGTAGAGGTGCTAAGGTTGACGATGCACCGCCATCAAATTTTGGCAAGTTGTCCATGTCCTGGGCCTAAGCTTTGTGTTTAAAAATTCGAGAGACGCAAACTTCAGCTTGATTAGGGAGTTTTATGTCAGATGGAATCTTTAGGATGAAGAGCAGTTGGTGCATATCCATGGGAATTTGTTCCAAATTTCTGCCAGTGCATTGTGCAACCATTTGGCGATACTTGATTTTCCTCTTGCACCCTTGAGAAATCATTGCTCAGCTGTCCTACAAAGATATTAGACACCTTGTGTGGTGTCCACTCTAATGCTACCTGGGCTCGAGATAAAAGAATTCACAGCCACATCACCTTACCTAAGAAGAAGTTCAATAATGTTTCCAAAATTTGGTTAAGACTGCTGAACACGAGGCTACTACCATGTGATCGTCACACGAACATTGGTAGAGATAAAGTATGCCTTTTCTTATGACAGGGCAACAGAGTTAATATGGGGCAGTTCATTCGCCACCAGATGGCCCAGATTCAAAAGAGTAATAGCATTGAAAGGATTTTCTTTGGTAATGTGTGAACTCAGTATTTTCGGGACGAGGTGGTTGATGAGGAGCCAGACTTTGACATGATCATTCCCGCCATGCCACATGTCACTGACATTCTTAGTATCCCAGTGGGAAGGATGAGGATAATGTCTCTTCATTAACCATTGTCGATCATCAAGCTCGTGATAATAGCTTCATGGTCCAATTCTACGGGATGATGGATTTGTAGTTGCAAATTGGTGGTAGACCTGCCACTCTAGAGGAGCGAACACATTTGAATTAATGAGGGAACTTGGGATGACTTTTGAGTGGAGCCTACGGAAGGAAGAAAGGTGAACTTATTTTTTTAAGGAAACATCACTAGAGGGGAGGGCAAAATACAAAAGAAAAAGTAGAATAAATATATTTGAAGAAAAGAAAAGAAAAAAAAAAGAAAACAGTTATAAAAAAATGTAGTAAAATAAATGAGTATATATTGTCCTTGCTAGTGACTCTTATTTAGAGTAGTGCTTACAGAAAGAGGGAACATATCTTGGGTGATCTTAATTGTGATGTTTGAAGTGGGTTGAATAAATATTTCGCTTAAAGTTGACTATGTAATGTGTTAAAGTGCTCAGGTGAGTTAGCCATTATTACATATATTTGTCCTACCTATCCCTTAGCCCACGTTACAACCAAAACAAAGTCCTAGTTGATTTTAGATCGAGCAGGCCTATATTAGTAGACGTTTACATAATAGGAAACCTATAGTACAGTTTGTGTGCATGTGATTTGTTATGACGGCACATGGTCTCATGATGAATAGGTAATATTATTATACTTCTCTATTAGGTTGAGTATTCAAGCCCTCGAGTAAATTGTCACATTGAGTTAGTTCTCGGGATTAAGATTATTATGGGCATATTGTTCATGTTCTGAATATTTTTGAAAGTTGGAATGAGTTATGAAAACTACTTTTTGGATACATATGCTAAATCTTAATTGTTCCTATAAACCATGTTCAATGGGTATAGATTCTTAGAAGGTGCAATGTCATGAGGTTGTTTGGGTTTTGATTGACTCAAGGATGAGCAACGTTGTAATAATCCGGTTGGTCGTTTTTCTTTATAAGATCTTGTTCCCCAATTTGAGACTTCACGTATGTGACTTCATATTTTATGACTTGCGGTGTCGGGTTGTTGGGTTTTGGAAGGGTTCAGGTTGAATCCGGAAAACTTAGTTCCATAGTAGTGGCCTAAGGTGGCCAAGTTTGACTTAAGTCAACGCTTTAAGTAAACGATCTCAGAATCGGGTTGGAAGGTTCCAATAGGTTCATATGGTGATTTTGGACTTGGTCGTATATTCGGATCGCGTTTTGGGTGGTGTGGGAGCGATTTGGTGCTTATTGTTAGAAGTTGGCATTTTTGAAGGTTTTAGAGTTTGCTAAATTGACTTGGAGTGGATTTTGGTACTATTAGATTTCATTGGATATTCCGATTTTTCTAAGCATGATTTTCCGCGTTCGGAGTTGGTCAACATAAGTTGGAGTTTGGAAAGTTGATTAGCTTGGTTTGGGGTGCGATTCTTGGTTGTGATGTTATCTTAGGTATTTTCCTCGAGTACAGATTATGTGTATGGACTTGTTTCTATGATTGAACGGGGTCTCGGTGACTCAGGTGAGTTTCAGACCACCCGAAGCATGTTGAAGTTGGCAGATTTTGCTACTATCTGGTGTGCATCACGATGCCAAATAAGGTATCGCGACTACATAGTGTTGTGTGGAGCAAGTGAAGATTTGTTTTCCACGATCACAAAGACGTACCGCGATCGCGGTTGATGGACTGGTTGTGCTTCACATTCGCGCGGTGATGGTCGCGAATGCAATGTATTAGAGGGGCTGGCCTAGGTAGGAAATTTTTCTTTGCAATCGTGTGATGACTTTTGTGATCGCGTATGAGGAAGTTTTGGGGCTGGAGTGTTTTTCTTTTGCGTTCCTTCAGCTGGGCTTGCGTTCGCGTAGGCTTGGTTGGTTGTGGGTCGCATCCCTGTGAGGTCCTTGGCGTTCACGAATGAGGGAAACTAGGAAGAGGCAGTGTTGTCCTTTGCGATTACAAGGGTACTTCCGCGATCACGAAGCAGGACGCCAGAACAGAGTATAAATTTCAATTTCGGGACTTAGCTCATTTCATCTTATTTTCTCTTTTCTTGGAATATTAGGGCTTGTTGAAGAGCCATTTTCATCAAGTATCACTAGGTAAGTAATCCTTACTTGTTGTGAGCTAAATACATGAATTATATATGGATTTGTACATGAGAATTAGTAGAAATTGTGGGATTTTGCTGAAAAACCTAGAATTTGGTAAAAAGGGGATTTGACCACAAAATTGGACATAAAATTGGAAATAAATAATACCTTTGAATTCGTGATGCTATGGTAATATTTATCTTCGAGAATTTTAAAAATCCAGGCACGTAGGCCCGAGGTTTACTTTTATTGACTATTCATGTGGGTTGAAAATTTTCCTAAATGTTATATTATGGGTTTTTGAGTATGTTTTATTGGTTTGAACACTCGTTGGCTAGATTCGGATTGATTAGCATTGCTTTGAGGTGTTAGAGAGGGTTGGAGGTGATTGTCGGATTGGAAGCAAGGTAAGTCTCTTGTCTAATCTTGTAAGAGGAAACTTATCCCCGTAAGTTTTCTATTTGCTATGTGCTACGTGTTATGGGAGCTATTTACATACAAGGTGACGAGTGCCTGTGCGTATGATAGATTCTTGATATGTTCGGGTAGACTTAGACTTTCGTCATGTTTTAACTGTACTACTTAAATTAATCTTGCATGTTTAAATACTTAAATCATGACTGAGCTTGAGACTAAAATATAAATTATTAACTGAGCCTCGTTACTTTGACAGGATACTTGATTATCGGTAGAGTTATGCGTTCTCTTACGTACATATCGTCGTATTATACTTACATGATCGGTAGTTTCTTGACCAACTAAACTCACATATATCTTTGCAAGTTGGGCTACTAACCCATTTTAAAGTTTCACTATTCTTATAGGAGTGGGTCGTTCGCCTCGGCAGTATTATGAAGTATTTTTATGGGAGCGGGCTGGTGGCCTCAGCAGCATTATGACATACGCTTATGGGATCAGGTTGTACGACCTCAGAAATATCATGTAACACTACCCTTATGGGATCGGGTCGTCCGCCTCAGTATAATCATGCGTAAAAGTTTGATAAAGAGTAAGTGCATATTTGAGTACCTTGACCGGATTTGACATTTGCACCTGATATTGGCCACATATATTCCATTAGAGGCAGTATTTAGTATTTGATGATTTCGTATTTATTTTTCTATTGAGAATCATGTTATACATATTTATCTATTTTAATACTACTTGATATGCTTCATACATGTCTACTTTTATGTACATTGATTATTGGACCATTTGTAAGTGTCGATGTCGATCCCTCACTACCACTTCTTCGAGGTTATACTAGATACTTACTTGAATGTGTTAATTTATGTACTCACACTATACTTCTGCACTAATTGTGCATGTATTAAGACATGTACTTCTAGTGGTTACCCGGGCACGTAGAGCACTTGCAGGCATACTTAGTGGTGAGTTGACTTCTATATTTCAGCCTGCAGAACACAAAGTCTTCTTCCTTTGAACTTATTGTATTTTGTCTACTTTTTATTCCGACAGTAGTTATAGTAGTTTTGTATATTCTAGTAGATGCTCATATACTTGTGACACCGGATTTTTGAGATTTTGACATACGTTCATGGTTGTATTGTTGTTATGTCATTCAGCTTTATGTTTTGTTCACGTTTCATATTTTGATGCAGATGTTGGTATTTTATAATGATTTCTAAACCTACTTTCTCTTTTTAATTTCAACTACTTGATTTAAAAGTGTTATGAGTTCGATTATTGTGATGATTTATGTTAGCTTTCCTGACGGTAGCATTGGGTGATATCACGTCCTTTGATGGAAAATTAGGTCGTGACTGCTTGATATCAGAGCACTATGTTCATATAGGTTTGACGAGTCATAAGCAGACCTAGTAGAGTCTTGTCGATCAGTGCGGAGACGTCTGTACTTATCTTCGAGAGGTTATAGGGTGTTAAGAAAACTTCTCTTTCTTCGTTTCATATCGTATTTTAGATTTTGTTCTATGTCTAAATATTTCTCTTATTCTCTCACAAATGGTGAGAACGCGCGTGATGGCATCATCCAGCAGCAGAGGGGTTGTACCCCCGGTCGTCATAGGTAGAGGAGAGGCCGGGAGAGGGCAGAGCTTCTATTGGGGGACCAGGGCATCCTAGAGTTCCTCAGTGGAACCACAAGTGGATCCAATGAAGGATCCTATTATTGAGGAGCAGAACAAGATATCTATAGCTGAGTAAGCCCTGATAGAGTTCACGACTAGGCACTAGTTTCAGGAGGTAATGGGTTGGGGTTTATAGACTCTATGACTCAGGCCGGACTATTTCTAGTACACCCGGCCACATATCACACTGGAGGGGGAGCCTAGACCCCTATTGCTCATGTGCCTATGCAAGCTGTTGCTATTTATTAGATCCTCATGGGTAATACCTGGGGGAGTTTAGCTGATTGCAGTGGCTAGAGTAGTTAACAGACCCGCCACAACCGTCAAGGAACAGAATCGACTGGACAAATTTACTAGGCTTCATCCTCCCTACTTTGTCAGTGAGCCGTCAGAGGACCCACATGATTTCATTGACCGTTGTAGGGAAGGGATGCATAATATAGGACTAGTGGATTCAATAGGGTAGACGTCACCACTTTTCAGCTGAAGGGGAAAGCCCGTAGATGGTGGCAGTCTTATCTTCTGGGTAGGCTAGCAGGTTCACCTCCATTGACTTAGGATCAGCTCATGCACCTCTTCGTAGAGAAGTATATTCCATTATCCATTAGGGAGGAGTTACAGGATCAGTTTGAGTGGCTTCAGCAGGGATAGATGTTTTTGACCCACTATGAGGTGAAATTCACTAAGTTGTCTCATCATGAAGCTATATTACTTCCCCCATAGGTGGAGATGGGGTGGAGGTTTATTGTGGGCTTGCACTACAGGATTCAGGTTAGCATGGCCCGAGAGGAAGAGTTAGGGACCTTCTTCCACTAGGCTATGTAGATAGCTCGGAGGATCTAGCGTATTCACGGTTAGAGCAGAGAGTCCACGTCGAGGGACAAACAACCTTGGTATTCTAGAAGGTTCAGAGGTGCCCCGTATGGGGGCAGAGTCCAGTTCAGGAAGGGCCATTTTAGCAGGACCATGTATTCATCACCACAACCTATTCAGGGTGCTCCAGCGCACCCTTACTTCAGCATTTTTATAGAGAGTACCCACCGTCCACTAACTATTTTAGGATTTCTCCACTGCGAACTCAAGATATCAGTTGCAAATTCAGAGTTAGCAGTTTCCGACATCTAGAGGTCATTTCGAGTGCGGGGATCTTGGTCACATGCTCCCAGACTTCAGGGCAAGGCAGTGCAGCAGGGAAAACAGCCCATGTTTACACCACTAGTTGTCGCACCGCCCGTCCGGCTGGCCAGAGGCAGAGGGCAAGTGAGTAGGGGCGCCCTAGAGGTGGAGGCCAATTAGAGGCACTTATGCCAGATTTTATGCCTTTCCAGCTAGGCCAAAGAAGTAGCCTACAATGTCGTGATCACATATATCATTTTTATTTGTCGTAGAGATGCATCATTACTATTTAATCTAGGGTCTACCTATTCTTATGTATCTTCTATTTTTTATCCTAATCTGGACATATCTCATGAGTCTTTAGTTGCCCCTGTTTATGTGTCCACACTGGTGGGTAATTCAGTAATTATGGATCGGGTTTACTAATCATGTGTGGTGACTTTCTTTGCACATAAGACAATAGCAAATCTTCAATTGCTCGATATGATTGACTTCGAGGTTATCCTTCGCATGGATCTCTAAAACACCCCATAATGCCACAACCAAGGTACCTACTCTAAAGAGACCTTCCATGAATCTAAAGTTGTTTCTCTAATATCTCTGATGCTGAAATGTAAAATTATTAATGATACAGAAATACCGCAAGTCCCAGCACTATCCTATGCAAATCTCAGTCCTTAACCATACACAAATTTTGAGGAACCCTTTAATACCACATATATACCTCAAACCAAGAATGATATATCACATGACCATGCAATCCGATCGTCGATAGTAGACTCTCCCACTTGGCGCGAATCCATAGGACATAACATCCAATGATCCACAATACCAACCTTCAATAGCTGGTACAAGTCCCATCGAAAGACACATCAGATCACCTACTAAGCACATGTCCATCCTCATGACATCAAGCCCGTTTCCTCAAGTGCCTTGAATGACAATATGTACCTTTAACTAAATATAAGTCCCATACAAAACATATAGTCTCTAAAATCACCAACTATCCTAAAATCAACACCCTTTCATTCCCCTACCATGATCACGATGATTAAGAAACTAATTAAATCTTCCCAAGATCGTACTTATCAAAAGATGCCAGAACCCGTTGCACCCCCTCGTGAACAACTGAATAATATCTCAATACATCTGCATCCTCGACAACACCTCAAGACAATGATCGAGCATCCATGGCCCCCTCTAGCACATCCGCAGCATCACGAACCGTCGGCGTATAGCTGATACTAAGTGCGCAATATCATACATGAATGAATGCAAATGAATATAAGATATACGCTTCAAGCTAAATCAATGGTGCACAATAATGAATGAAAAAAGTGGAATTTCCTAATAGTTATATAGCTCCTCGAAGATAAGTATAGACATATATGTAACGATCCGCAAGATTCTACTAAACTTGATGATGACTCGTAGTACCTATGAACCTAGAGCTCAGATACTAACTTGTCACGATCCAAAATCTCATCTTAGGAATCGCGATGGCACCTAGTCACTAAGACTTGGTAAGACTAGCACATGAAGTTATATAACACAAATAAATAACTTAATTGTATCAAAATCAAACAGATGAATGAGATAATGAAACTAAAACTGAACAAATGATGTACAATCCCTAGAAACGGTGGTACAGAGTCATAACCGCTAATGACATATATTAGAATTTCTATATACAATATTGTTTTCGAAATGATGTTAAACAGTTGTAATAATAACAAGTGAAGATGACTTCGAGGCCTGCGAACGACAAGCAGGAATACCTTGAAATCTCAAGCCGCACAGACTTAACTCCCCATGACAATGCGATTAGAAGTACCCGGGTCAGCACAAAAATGTGCAGAAGCTAAGCATGAGTACACCACAGCGGTACCCAGTAAATATCAAGCCTAACCTCAGTTGAATAGTAACGAGGTCAGGTCAAGACACCTACTAGACATAGAAACATGTGTAGGATATAACGTAAAGCTAACAATAGAAAGAACATCAATGTAATACTAACATCGAAAGGATCACTAATTTACAACCAACAATGAAAATAATAGAAGCACAAATGGCAACAAAAAGTAACTAGGTAATAAAGCAATAACATAGTTAGAATACAACTGAGATATGAATGAGCTAAAATAAGGAAAACAGATGACAACTCAATGCATCAAATTGATTCCAATGCACGAATTACAAAAAGAATTTCCTCGATACATCATTCCTCGTAACCATAAATCATAAGCCAAAATTCCGAATCTTACACGCGTACAATCACGTGCCCAAATTATCAATCACCTTCGTACGGCAAAGCCCACGTGCTACCATGTACATTATATCCGTGTCAAATATCAATTAAAGTGATCGAGAGATATATTAAGCCATATAAACTATAATAATAATTTGGAATAAAGTAAGGCATCAAATTATATAATGAGCTTATTTTAGAAATCAAATAAAGTAACATAATAACAAGTTATACAAAAATAGAGTATTAGATAGGTTTATTTTAGAAACCAATAAAACAAGTTGAAATATCGTGTTTAAACAAAGTAAAACATCTATTAAATTAACAAATTAAATATATAATTTGTTAAAAGTAAAATGTGATGACAGTTTTCAAGTATAGTAAATATCAAATGGGGTGATGAATATAATTTTAAAACCAAATTAAAGTATAAAAAATGTGATAACCATTTAAAATAGTAAAGCATCGACTGAGATAACGAGTTTTATTTTGAAAGTTACATAAGTAAATCACCTTAATAATTCTTTTATTTAGAATCGCTAGGTTACCAACAAATCAATCGAATATGAGATACTGAACCCACGCACATAAATTCATATTAACAATCAATTCATCAAGAAATAACATAGGCACAAATTGACATGTTACATCAACACAACAAACTACGTAGAATGCATGACTCACTTAGGAAGTATCTATCATTCCATTACTAGAACACCGACAGTCAACCAAATACGATAAAAAATATAAGTGAAATAATTTAAGAAACAACAATAATCGTTCAGCCGATAAATTGTTCCAATAGAGAATGAATCATGAGAATCACAATCAAGAATAACTTTACTGTCACAAATAATTAAAACATATCAATCTATTGCGGCGTGAAACCCGATCCCACCTTTATCATATCATCCGTCCTTATCGCTCCATATCATTTCAATATCGTTGCAGCGTTCAACCCGATCCCCTTAAAATATGAATTAACCAAATAAACTACAACCAACTACGTCGTATCAAAAAATTAAAGGAAATAAAGAATCTAATCAAAGAAGGTCACAAGCGGATAAAATAGTTACATGTTGACTCACAAGGTCAAATAGCAGGTAATAACGGTTCATAAATAAAGGTACAATTATAGATAATCCATTGACACTTAAGGCACGTAACAGATAAGGCATGAATTCTATAAGTAATTGCAATTAACAATTAAAGCAGGTAAGAGTAAACTTGACAATAAATGATAGAGCATGTACTAACCACTTCAATTAAATTCAATAAAGAAGCCTAAGAGTCTAAATCGGTCAAATGCCACATATAAGCATGTGTACACATTCGTCACCTCGTGTACACATCTTTCACATAATTCAAATAGTACAATCAACCCAAATTCTAAGGGATAGATTCTCCCACACAAAGTTAGGCAAGATATTTATCTCAAAGAAACTAAATCAATACTCTAAGAAGCCCTTCCCATGTGAAACAACATCTGGACGGCTCGAATCTAGCCAAAATAACTTAATTAATAAATAAAAGTCATAAGAAATAATTTCGGACAATGAAGTTTCGATCTTTAATGAAAATCAAAAAGTCAACCCTGGGTCCGCACCTCGGAACCCGACAAAACTCACAAATTTCAAATATCAATTCTGATATGAGTCCAATCATACAAAAATTATTCAATTCCGGCCTTAAATTGGCCTTCAAACCATCAATTTAAGTTTTAGAAAGTTTTTACTAAACTTTCCAATTTCTCCAATTCAAATTATTAATTAATTATCACTAACTTTTTTTATCATTGATGAACTCCCAAGGTGTGGTATTAGCATCTCAGATGCTCAGTCTGTTAGAAGTACATCAATCATCTAGGACCTGTTTCCAAGATCATGCCAATTTAGCAGAGTTCGGAACCCAATTAGGTTAAATTGGACAAACAGAACAAAAATAAATCCAAAAAAAAAGAGTACCGAAATAACGGTAATTGTACCGTTAATGTATAGCGCCACATAGTGTGACGTTATATATTTTTTTTCTGATAGGCGGGTATAACGCCACTATATCCGGCGCTATACACTAAAAATAGTACAATCCTGATTGGCCCACTAGTTGAAAGGTAGATGTGAAGGGGGTTTTGTCCTTGAGATACAAGGTTCAAACCCCTACACCAACATTTTTTACTTTTTGAAAAATAACTTTTTGAAGTTTGTCAAATTATCAAAAATTCTAAAATTCATCTTTAAATGAAAATTAAAATATTTATAGCCAAACACTGATTTTTTGAAAAAAAGTACAAAACTTCTAATGTCCAAACGGGCTCTAATTGAACTGCTGCTCCTGATTGCACAGCCAGGAGGCACGACACAATATCAGCTAGCATGCAGAGAGTCCACTTGGATCCAAACATTTCATAATAAATTTACCAATACTTTTAATAGTTGTTAATTTGTATTATACGTAAAACAAAATTACTTTTTTTCTTTTATTTTCAAATTAGAATTATAAGTTTTATTTTCAAATGAAAGAAAACAATTAATGGCAACTCATCAATACATTTAGCTTCTAATATTTCTTTCTTATTGCTTCAAGTTCGTATTTTAATTACCAATTTAACTTTAATTATACTATATTATAAAACGATTTTGCTTTACTTTCAGTAATTAAAAATTAATACAAGATTCAAAAGCTAAACTATTTAAAAAGAATCTGATTATGTAGTTATTAATCAGTACAAGATTTAGAAATTAAAATATCTCAAAGTATTTGTTATTTTATCTGTAGTAGAAGTTGATTTAAATATCCGGACAATAAAAATATGAGTAATTTATAGTTATATATTGTAAAAATTGGTAGCTTAACTATTCAACATAGAAGTACCTGAAAGGTGTTTGGTCACACCTCGAAATTTAAAACTTTGATTTTGTAAAGTTTGTAATCTTAAATATACCGTAATATTTTGAGGCTATAAAATAAATTAATTATTTGAAGAGTAACTTGAGAAATTTAAGGTTACACTAATTTTTAAATATGAAGGTATCAATCCGTTTTGCAACAGACTAAAAAAATCTCATAAAAATAAACTGCATTTATCATGAAAAAAAATTACGAAGAGTTTCAATTGGCTTTTATGGGTCCTTCACGAAACTTCATGTTTTTGCTTAGCTAAGCTATTTATAAATGTGAAAGGACAAAGATGGAAAGTTGAACAAATAATAAATAAATATTTTAACTATTTTATTTTAACAAATTTGAAAATAAAACTTATAATTCTAATTTGAAAATAAAAGAAAAAAAGTAATTTTGTTTTACGTATAACACAAAATAACAACTATTAAAGTATTGGTTATTTTTTAAAGAAATAATAAATGGCTTCTCTATTAAAGTATTTATATCTAAACACTTAAACCAAATAATGAAAAGAAACAAAAAATGAAAAGGAAATAGGAAAATATAAAAAATGTTGTGTAGTAGTTTGAACCTTGTACCTCAAGGACAAAACCAACTTCACATCTACCTTTCAACCAATTGGCCACGCAGCCTTGTACTACTTTTAGTGTATAGCGCCAGATATAGTGGCGTTATACATAATTCGGTCCTATTTTTTTTTTTTGACTTATTTTTGTTCTATTTGTCTAATTTTAACCTAATTGGGTTCCGGACTCCAATTTAGCACACATATCACACTCAAACATTGATAGGATTGCTGGAAACATGCTTAAGAGTTCAAACATATGACCAATATGCTATATCATCAAGCAGCCTCCAGATCATCATCAATGCATATTCTGACTGCAGAAAACATCAGACTTGCTCAATGTCATCAGCAGCATGCCATGATCTATCCCATGGGTCTGGACATAATATTGAAGCTTTTTCTTGGACACGAAAGTGCCTACACAACAGGCATCTCATGGACACCCAAATGGCTACACAATAGTGCTCCATCTCTTCTGTCAGGGCATCACATACAGACAGTTCAATGCCCATCCCTCTTCAATCACTCTTCTGCTTCTCTACACATTGCCTGTTAAAGTTATGATGATGACATTTTTACTGTGTTACAAAACTACTCTCCACACATGGTTGTACATTTGTTTTTGATAACTTTACTTGTGGATAGTTAGTTCAAAATTTGGGTATAGTTTCGTCTGTAAATGGAAGGAGTCCTACCATCCTTTTTGCATAGTTGACCTTATTTTCTTCTATTTTTGGGTCCATTTGCTATTCCTCTCCGTGGTTGTATTAATTGACTTCATATGTATATAAGCTAACCATGGGCACTGTGCTAAGTGGATAATATTAATCAAACACTAATAGAGGTTGGGATCATGAAACATTAATAAATTCAAGTAAAAAAATACTTACCCAATCCAATTAGTAAAAATCTCCTCCAAAATTGCACAAAACCGAATTCCAAAACCTTGTCAGAAAAAGCAACTAAATTTTGAAACAAGAAAAAAAATGCAGCAGCTGTCCCAGCTTGACTCACGTCCTAGATGATCTCAAAACTTACGTTTGATAAGCCCAACATGATCCTTGCGAGATTACACCCAAGATAGTCTCTAGAATCACCTAATTTGGCCTTAAAATGAGGGAGATATGACGTTTTTATGTTTTAAATGAAATTTGAAACTTTTAATGGCATTTTCATAATTATGTACGCCAGAAAAAAACTCATCAATAAGAAAATCTTTGTATTAGCATCCAAAACTCATTCGGAACCTCCCGGACACAAACCATATATGCATTTCAATCATAAAATATGCTACGAACCTGCTCGCGCACTCAAAACATCAAAAAGTGGTAATGTTTATGTGATATTGACCATGGTCAAACTTCAAATCCTTAACATAACTAGTTTCTCAACCAATGATCCAAAACATATTCGAGCCCCTCGGGACCCCATCCAATCATACAACCAATTACAAATACATCATCAAACTTATCCAAAGCCTCAAAACACCCCCGAAAATATCACAACAAAGAATCGAGGCTCAAAGTGGATAAAATTTCTCTTAAGTTGTTAAATCTTCATTCTTTCAAAACAGTGTCTGAATCACACTTAAACAGTTCGAATTACTTTCAAATGTTTCACACAAGTTCAATTTAACTATATAGACCTTTTCAAAGTCTCGGAACACCAATTGGAGTCCAATAACATCAAAGTCAATTCTTGGTCAAACTTATAACTCTTTAGTTCTTCGAATTGACAACTTTCGATAAATAGTGTCGAATTCTTCTAGGAGCATCCGATACTAAACTCGAACATATGTACAAGTTCAAAATCATCATACATACCTATCGCCACAATCAAAATCCGATTCCGAGTCTGCTTACCCAAAAGTCAAACATTTATCAATTCTTCCAACTTAAAGCTTCTAAAACGAGAATCATTCTTCTAAATAAATCCCGAACTGCTCGAAAACCGAAATCAACCATACATGCAAGTCATAACATATAATATGAAGCTACTCAAAGTTTCAAATCATCGAATTGAATGTTAAATCTCAAAACGACCGGGTCGTAACATGTCCAAATATAATAGTTACGCGAATTTGAAAGCGCGTGATTTGTCATTTATGGTGGGCGAGAAAGTACTTTTTAAAGTCTCATCGATGAAGGGTATCATGAGATACGGGAGGAGAGGCAAGTTGAGTCTGAGATTTGTCGGTTCGTTCGAAGTTTTGGAGTGGGTTGGTGAGGTTGTATATAGGCTTGATTTGCCTCCTAGCCTATCAGGGATCCATTCGGTATTTCATGTGTCTGTGCTCCAGAAATACCATGCTGATAGGTCCCATGTGCTTAATTATAGCACTGTCCAGATGGATAAGGGCTTGAGTTACGAGGAGGAGCCAGTTGTCATTATTGATAGGCAGTTCGCAAGTTGAGATCTAAGGAGATTTCAGCTCTGAAAGTTAAGTAGAGAGGTCAACCATTCGAGGAGGCGACTTGGGAGATCGAGGAGGACATGCGGAGCAAATAGCCACACCTATTCGACATTTCATGTATGATTCTAAACTCGTTCAAGGACGAACATTTGATTAAGAGGTGGAGAATATAATGACCAGGTCAGTCGTTTTACTTTCTAAAACCCCGTTCCCCTATTTGAGACGTGTACTATGTGTTTTTCCTATTTATGACTTGTAGGGTCGATTGATTGGGTTCTGTAAGGGTTAGAGTTGAATGTTAGAGTTGAATTCCAAATACTTAGTTCCATAGAAGTGGCCTAAGGTGGCCAAGTTTGACTTAAGTCAACACTTTGAGTAAACGACCTCACAATCAAGGAATGAAGATTCCAATAGGTTTGTATGGTAATTTGTACTTGGATGTATGTTTGGATCGAGTTTCAAGTGGTTCTGGAGCTATTCGACGCTTATTGTTGGAAGCGAGCATTTTGAAGGTTTTAGAGTTTGCTAAATTTGACTTATGAGTGGACTTTGGTGATATCGGCTCCCGTTGGATATTTCGAGCCTGGGGATAGGTACGTTCTATCATATTCGACCTGTGTGTGAAATTTAGTTCCACTCCGAGTTGTCTAAGCATGACTCTCGTCGAGTTCGGAGGTTGCCAAAAGAAGTTGAAAGTTTTGAAAGTTGATTAACTTGATTTGGGATGCGATTCTTGGTTGTGATTTTTTTAGGTGTTTCAAGGCATCGAGTAGGTCCAGATTATGTGTATGTACTTATTGGTATGTTTTAAAGGGTCTCGGGTGGTTCAGGTGAGTTTCGAACCACCTGGAGCAATGTTGAAGTTGGAAAATTTTGCTGCTATCTTGGGAAGATTTGTTCTTCGTGATTGCGTAAGGGACACTGTAATCACGGTTGATGGACTGGTTGTGCTTCGCGTTCGTGTGGCAAGGTTTTTTGAACGTGATGTGTTAGCATGGCTGGAGTGGCTTGGCAATTATTCTTCGCGATCGCATATGAGGAAGTTCATGGACTGGAGTGTTTGGCCTTCATGTTCGAGGAGATGGACTCGTATTCTCATAGGCTTAGTTTGTTGTGGGTCGCGTTTGTGAAGGAGGAAAACTGGGCAGAGGCAGTGTTTGCCTTCTTAATCGCAAGGATACTTCCATGATCGTGAAGAAGGACGTCTGGGCAGAATATAAGTTTCAATTTCGGGACTTAGCTCAATTCATCTTATTCTCTCTTTGCTTGGTAATTTGGGGTTTCTTGAAGAGCCATTTCATCAAGTATCACTGGGTAAGTGATTCTTAAATGTTGTGAGATAAATACATAGATCATATATTGAATTGTACATGAGAATTAGTAAAAATTATGGAATTTTATTAGAAAACCTAGAATTTGGTAAAAGGGGTGATTTGACCACGAAATTGGATGTGCAATTAGAAATAAATTATATATTTGAGTTCGTGCTGCTATGGGTAATATTTATCTTCAAGAATTTTTGGAATCCGGGTGTGTAGGCCCGGGGTTGACTTTAATTGACTTTTCGTGTGGGGTTGAGAATTTTCCTGAATGTTAAATTACTGGGTTTTGAGTATGTTGATTGGTTTGAACGTTCTTTGGATAGATTCATATCGGTTGGATTTGCTTTGAGGTGTTAGAGAGGGTTAGATCCAATTATCAAATTTGAAAGAAAGGTACGTCTCTTGTCTAATCTTGTAAGAGTGAACTTATTCCCGTAGGTATTCTAGTTGATATGTGCTACACGTTATAGGATCTACGTACGTACGAGATGATGAGCGTCCATGCATATTCTAGATTCTTGATATGTCTGGGTAGACTTAGACTTACATTATGCCTTAGCTTTACTACTTTAATTAATTTTTCCTGTTCAAATGCTTGAATTCATGACTGAGTTTGAGACTAGAATTTACGCAGATGACCGAGCCTTGTCCCTTTAAGATTTGGCGGGATACTTGATTATCGGTAGAGTTATGCCTTATATTACGTACTTATCCTCGTGTTATACTTACTTTATTGGTAGTTTGACCACTTAAACTCGTACGTATATTTGTGAGTTGGGCTACTAACCTATTGAAAGCTTCACTATTCTTATGGGAGTAGGTCATTCGCCTCAGCAGTGTTATGAGATATTCTTATGGGAGAAAGACATTCGCCTCGATAATATTATGAGATACACTTATGGGATTGGGTCGTACAACCTCGGCAGTAACGTGTAATACCACTCTTACGGGATCGGGTCATTCGCCTCGGCAGAATTATGTGTAATATTTCAATAGGGAGTGAGTGCATATGTATATCTTATATCGTGGGAAATTAGGTCGTGGTGTATGGTGGTGATGCGAGGCTAATATGTAAATTTTATATCGTTATTTTCCATATGCTTTATTTGTAAATATTAACGATTCGTGCTACGTTTGCATTGTAATTGAGTTGTTTTTGTGTGTAGTCTCACTTGGGAATAACATAGAATTAAAATTTGACAAAAAGGTGTCAAAGACAACAAAATAGAGTACGGAAGGAATAACGACGCGAGGCGGCGGGAGCACCTCGCCCCAAAGGGCATTAAGCGATGCCAGTGGCACCCAATACCTTGCGCCAGAGGTTGCCTTGCGAGCTCCAGGGCAGGCAAAGAAGGGTGCGAGGCACCAAGAATTGTTCCAAGGAGTTTTGACTCTCACTCAACTTAAGACTTAGTTATTTCGGCCTTAATTGTACTCTAGCATATAAATGCCTCTTTAACTTAGTTTTTAAGTTGCTGGACATGCTTTGAAGACGAAAATACGACTGGAACAATTGCAGGAAACCTATTACACGAATTCTTCTTCCAATTTTTCCTAGTTTGTAGTTTAGCACTTTCAATTACGCATATGACTGTTAGCATGACGATGAGTAGCCAAATTTCTATTTGGAGTTTGATTGAACCTTTTGAAGGATGACTTCCCCTTATATTTCAATATAATTTTGCTTTTGAATTTCTCTATGTATTCAACTGCATACTTATTTAAGTTAATTGAATGGTCATCAATTAGTGTTTCCTATCTAGTCTGTATAACTTGAGAAAGAGTGCATATTTAGGTGGTTGTTAAACAACATTACTCCTGAAATATATGAGAGATCACTACGGAAGACTTAAAGGTGGGTTTAGAGATAACAAAAACTTGACTTGATCATAGTGAACGGTAAGACAAAGGACAATTAGCGTAATTCGAGAGAGTGCATCTAGTAAATTGTTGTAGTTACTCGAGAGAGAATTATGATAACTGAAGTGCTCATGGTCCACAGAGAATAATTAGGCAAAATTTTAGGAGATATAATGGGAAAGATTCCGACAATTGAAAAAATCATAACTCCAGACTTCCTCATTCTTGTTTATCACTTAGTTCTATCAGTGATATTTTTACTGCATTTTACTACTTGAATTAGTTATTGAAAGATCAACAAAGTGATATTTACAACTGCTGGAGATTGATTAGTGAATTCTTCCATAATAAATAGTTGTAGTTAATAGGTTAATTCCCTGTAGGATTCGACTCCGGACACTTAAATCGAATTATATTTGCAACGATTGCTTAGTCCTTTTTATGAGGCATAGTTGGACGTGATCAGATGGCTAGTAGACTTTATACATATTAAGTTAAACTTTATTTTTTGTGTAAATATTGTTTAATGATGAATATAATAATTGATGCTTACTTTTACTTACTTGTAACCATGTGTAATATCCTTACAAATATAAGTAATAGTGAAGAAGTAAAATTCATCGACTATTTGGAGTGAACAAGCATCACCTAACACCTATAAGTAAGATATACATAACTTGAAATCAAAAATAAATAAAGGGTTCAGCGCTACACAAGTCTGACCTAGCTAACGGCCATTAGCCTACACTTATATAACGCATGCATGGCATGGGTTATAAGTAATATTATTTTGTTTTTGTACATTATTTCGGTTTCTTTTTAGAGTTTTATACGTTACTTTGGTTCCGAACTCATAAGATTTGTAATAGTTATATATATGGTTGGAAGGGAGAGCATGGGTTCACGTGCATCATACTCCTCCATGTAGATTTGCCCGGCTTATAAGCTGAAATATCATATGACTTTTGACTTATGTTGACTTATAAGCAACTTTAATGCTACCAAACACGTAGATAAATTAAAAAGAGTTACAAGCTAGTTTGACTAGCGCATACACCCTCTTATTCTTGATAGTGAATATCTTCCTTACCACTCCTTTGTTGAGTTTCTTCTAATTCTGCACAACCATGGGGTGATTATATTGTTGTTGAGAAGTGGTAGTACAGATATTTCGATATATCTTGGTGGAGATTATCAGAAACAAATAGTGGCAAATAGCATTGCTTGAAGATGCTTATGGTCTTTCTGCTGGAAGTAGCATTTTTAGAAGTGTGGTGGAATACATACCAATAGCTCAAGCTCTTATTGGAGTTGCTCAAGCATTTATTCTATCTAGTAAAATTTGGTTCTTTAACTGAATCAGCTCTATGGACAGATGCTTCAACACTTGAGCAGTATTGGGAGAATACATCAATGTAGCATTCAGTAGACCTTTTGGCCCAACCTCACTACTTATTTTCGATTTCTCATAAGTCATATGTTGATGTGTTTAAGACTTTAAGTTAAGTTAGTCTATTTTTAAGTAACTTATATGCTTTATCATCTTTTTCTCTTGATTCTGGATTCTAGATTGGGAGGTCAGGCGAAAAGTTCAGATCTTTGTTCTTTCTCCAGTATGTGTCCAAATACATTTATGAGCATTAGAAAGAGAAAAGCTATCAGCGTAAGACTTACATTTACCAATTGTTCTGTGGAAAATATTGATGGTTGGTGTGACTGAGAATCCCATTAAAGGAAAATTTTCAAAGTGCGGGAAAGTATCCAAATGCCGGTTGGGTTTATTTAAGGGATAATACATATTACCCCATTGGGGTTATCTCATAAAACTAGTTGCACTCTTAAATTTTGCGGGGGTCCTATGACCCCTTGTCTTTGTTCACATTGCTATAAGGGCAACCCTTTGAGCCCGGTGGCATTTGAATTGTTTTTCACGCAATCTTAGCGTGTGGGATTGAACTAAAACGTATTACCATTTTTACTTTTTTTTATTAATGTCCTTTTGCTTTTTCTTCCATTTCTACACTTCACCTTTCTTCTTTGTTAACAAAAGAATACCCATCATCTAATACCTTATAAACTAAAAAGCCATGTTAAGTGTTAACTGAAAAAGAAAATCTAATACTGAAGAACAACAAATTAGCAATAATTCAAAAAGAAAAATGTCAAGCAGTAAGAAAGAGATTTCGGTTTTGGAATAAAAATGAAAGTTGCACTTTTCTCTGATGACCATCTCGCTGAAGTTTTCTACTGTGATGACCAAGGGGTCATTTTCTGAAATCAGACCTAATTCTAGGCTTACTAGCGATAAAAAGGCTAGTTTAAATTACCTCAATTTGTGTGCACAGTCCGGGCATGAAACCGGAAAGTTTTTATGTGAAAATATGAAAAATAGTAATTTCTAGAGTTAAAAATTGATTTTAGTTGACTTTGGTCAATATTTTTGATAAACAGACCCGGATCTGTGTTCCGACAATCTCGGGAGGTCCGCAGTAAAATATGGGACTCGGGCGTATGCCCGGAATTGAGTTCCGAGGTTCCTAGCCTTAGAAAACAATTTTTGAAGAAAATTGTTCTATTGGTTAATTCAAGAAATAAAGAAATGAAATAATATGTGAAATTGATGATATCGGGCACGTATTTTTGTTCCGGAGCCTGGAACAAGTTCGTTATATTATTTAAGTCCTATCTGTGAAATTTCATGAGAATCGGAGTTGATTTGATGTAATTCAGACATCCGATTGAAAAATTAGAAATTTGAGTGTTCTTGAGGAAATCTTGTGTTTTGAGGTTAAATCTGTAGATTTTGATGTTATTTTGATGATTTGATCGCACGAGCAAACCCGTATAATATTTTTAGACTTGCGTGCATGTTTGGTTGGGAGCCCCGAGGGCTCAGATGAGTTTCGGGTAGGCTAGGAGTGTCTAGACTTAGAAAAATACCCTAATAGCTGAACATTTCGTGTTGCAGGCCTCAGATCTCCCAATGCGAGATCGGGCTTCGCAATTGCGAAGTCAATGGCCAGCCTCAGATCTCGCATTTGTGAGGTCTTGCGTCACAAATGCGAAGCGCCCTTTTGTCGCAAATGCGAAGATTTTATCGCATTTGCGATAATTTCCGGAAATCCAAGCGTTCGCAAATGCGAACTCCAGCTCACAAATGCGAGACCCGCAACCTGTTATATCATATTTTTTACGGGCTTTTCACTTCTTTTTCAATTCTCTCAAACCCTAAACCTTCATAGGCGATTTTCCAAAGACCCAAACTTTTCCAAATCATTGGTAAATGATCTCCAACTAATTCTTTTCAATTCCTAACAACTTTTAACAAGATTACAACCAAAACTCTAGCGTTTACATAGTAAAAAATAGATTTTTGGGTAGAACTTAGGAATTTCAAATTTTTGGGGAATTGGACCTCGAATTGAGGTCGGATTCCAATACCAATTGCATATCCAGGCTGGGGGAGATTGAGTAAACGAATTTTGGTCCGAACCTCGAGTTTAGACCAAGCAGTCCCGGGGTCGATTTTTGTATTTTGATAAAAAAAACATAGGAAAACCATAGGGTTTCATTAAAGTTGATTCCTTTAAGCAATAATTGATGATATTGAACCAATTGTGATTAGATTCGAGCGGGTTAGAGGCAAATTCTAAAGGAAAGGCCATGCTAGAGCAGCGATTGCTTACGAAATTGAGGTAAGTGTTGTGTCTAACCTTAGCTTGAGGGAATAGGTATTGTATGACTACTTGTTACCTTTTTGTTTTCTATATTCAATGTATAGGTGAGGTGACGAGTACCTATATGTTGTGGTCAGGTCATACCATGCGAGTAAATGCTATTTCTTGTTATTCTGATTGTCTTAAAGCCTATCATCTATGATTATTGTTGTTAGTGAAAGGTTGAGAGATTAGGATCCGGCTCCACCGAGATGATTATTATTCTAAATCCCGAGTCGAGATTGCAATGTTAAATGATGATAGTAACCATGATGAAATATTGATTTCTTGTGAAATCTCCTTTTTATGTTATTGATAAATTGATTAGACTGTGAGGAAGAGTGAAAAGTACGGAGGATGATGTCATGCATGACTTAATTATATTGAGAGGAAGAGTGTAAAGCACGAAGGGTGATTTCGTGCATGATTTATTTATAATGTGAGGAAGAGAGCAAAGCACGAAGGGTGATGCCGTGCATTCTTAAATTATAATCTGGTGAGGAGGAGAGTAAAAGCACGAAGGGTGATGCCGTGCATTCTTAAATTATAATCTGGTGAGGAGGAGAGTAAAAGCACGAAGGGTGATGCCGTGCATTCTTAAATTATAATCTGGTGAGGAGGAGAGTAAAAGCACGAAGGGTGATGCCGTGTATTCTATTTATTATTTGTTGAGGCTAAGAGTAAAAGCACGAAGGGTAATGTCGTGCAAGTTAACTTTCTATTTTTAATTGCTAAAATATTGTTGATCACTATCTCTGTTTGCCTTATTGTTTTCCTTATTCCTTATGTTGAAAATTCCCCATCGCATGCTCCATTCCCATAAATTGCTGTTTACATTTGTTAATTGCTATTATTTCCTGTTAGCACGTTTTCGATGTCCAGGTTTTATGTGGTGTCTTGTCCTAGCCTCGTCACTACTTCGCCGAGGTTAGGCTCGGCACTTACTCGGTACATGGAGTCGGTTGTACTGATACTACACTCTGCACTCTTTTGTGCAGATCCAAGTACCGACCAGTGTTAGGACATCTCAGTAGTCGGTATCATAATTTGGAGACACGAGGTAGCTTTATTGGCGTCCGCAGATTCCTGTAGTCTTCTCTTAGTTTTATAGCGACTGTTTTATTACACTCAAAATAGATACATTATTTCTTTCAGCCCATTATTTGCAGTATTTTTAGTAGTTCGTGAATTGTGACACCAGACCCTGGAGTAGCGTCATAGTTATATATTTAGTTCGTGGCTCAGTTTACTCATTCATTTATTATTTTATTCGTGAAGGCATGCATTTGAAATTATTGGATTTAGTTTATTTTAAACTGTCTTATTGTGTCTAGGTAAATGTTCGAAAGAAAATGGTTCATTAAATTCTAACATTGGCTTGCCTAGAAAGTATTGTGTTAGGCGCCATCACGATCCCGCGGTTTGGGAATTTGGGTTGTGAAAAGTTGGTATCAGAGCCCTAGGTTGCATAGGTCTCGCAATTCACGAACAAGCTTGATAGAGTTTGAAGGATCGGTACGGAGACATCTGTACTTGTCTCTCAAAGGCTATGAAGTTAGGAACAAACTCAGTTTTTATTTCTACTCTGTCTTGCGATTCTTGATATCTTAAAAATACTGATTGAACTCTTCTATTCTATCGCAGATGTCGAGTACACGTGCTTCCTCTTCTGCTGACCAACAATCCGGTCTTCCAGCAGCAGCAGCTCCTATTAGGGGCAAAGGCCGAGGCCACGTCAGGGGCCGAGGCAGGGGCAGGACACAACCTAACTACTCAGACAGTAGCTCCAGCTACGGAGCCCCATATTGAGATTGATGGGGGGGCTCCAGCTCAGACCGTTCCAGCTGGACCAGCTCAAGTCCCAGAGGAGTTTATTGCTACCCCGGTACTTCAGGATGCTTTGGTCAGATTAGTGGGCATTATGGAGAGTGTAGCCCAAACTGGCGCACTCCCTGTTGCAGCAGCCGCATCTCAGGCTGGAGGAGGGGTCAAGATTCCTGTTACCTACACCCCTCATATTCAGACCCAAGTAGCCAACCCAGTTGGGGTAGTTCAGACAGTTGCTACAGCCCCGATTGCTGAGGGGGAAGCTATGAATTCCGATGCTTTGTGGAGATTGGACAGGTTCATCAAGCTTTTCCATGTTCACTTCAGTGGTGCTACTCCAGAGGATCCTCAGGAATATCTGGATAGCTGTCATGAGGTACTTCGGAATATGGTATTTTGGAGACCAATGGGGTTGATTTTGCTGCCTTTCAGATGACCAGTTCTGCCAAGAAATGGTGGAGGGATTATTTGTTAACTAGACCAGTTGGGTCACCTGCTTTGACTTGGGATCAGTTTTCTCACCTCTTTTTGGAGAAATTTTTACCTATTACTACGAGAGAAGAGAATCGTCATCAGTTTGAGCGTCTTCAGCAGGGTGGCATGACCGTTACCCAGTATAAGAATCATTTTGTGGATTTGGATCGGCATGCTATTCTTTTGTTGCCTATTGAGAGAGAGAGAGGGTTAGGAGATTTATTGAGGTCCTTGTTCAGCCCATTAGGTTGCAAATGGCCAAAGAGACAGGGATTGATATTTCTTTTCAGGATGCAGCTAATGTGGCCCAGAGGGTTGAGTCGGTTCTTGGGATGGGAGGTCTGGGATCAGACAAGAGACCTCGCCATTCCGGTGGTTTCAGTGGTGCCTCATCTGGAGGCGGGGTTAGTTTCAGCAGAGGCCATTCCATTCAGCACTTCAGGCTTCACATGGTACCTCAGGTGGTCGCGGTTCTTATATGCCTCATTCTACTCAGCCAGTCTACAATGCACAATCAGCTCCTATCAGTGCACCTTCTCTCCAGAGTGCTCAGGGTGGTTATACTAGTTAGCAAGGTCAGTTCGCCGGCCAGTGGTATTAGAATTCCCGTTCTATAGTTCCAACATTGCCTGCCCAGCCAGCCAGGGGTAAGGGTCAGGTAGCCAGAGGTAGAGGACAAATTGTTAGAGGTAGAGGTCAGACCGCTAGGGGTGGAGGCCAGCCCGCTAGAAGTGGAGGTCCGCTTATCACAGGTCATCCCAGAGACATGGTTCAGGGTGGTGGAGCCCAGCCCCGATTATATGCATTTCCAGCCAGACCCGAGGCGGAGTCCTCCGATGCAGTTATCACATGTACCATTTCAGCTTGTAATAAAGATGCTTCAGTTTTGTTTGATCCGGGGTCTACTTATTCTTATGTGTCATCCTATTTTGCTTCGTATTTGGTTGTGCCCCGCGATTCTTTGAGTATCCCTATTTATGTGTCTACGCCGGTGGGGGATGCTAATGTTGTAATCGTTCGTGCATAGTCATTATTGAGGGTCTTGAAACTAGTGTAGACCTTTTGCTTTTTGACATGGTCAATTTTGATGTCATATTGGTCATGGATTAGTTGTCACCTTACTATGTCATCTTGGATTGTCACTCCAAGACAGTTACTTTAGCTTTGCCGGGATTGCCTCAGTTAGAATGGAAAGGGACTCCTGGTCACTCTCCCAGCAAAGTGACTCTTATACCAAAGTTCGCCGCATGATTGAGAAGGGATGTTTGGCTTATTTGGCTCATATTCGTGATTCTGATGCCGAGATCCCTTCAATAGAGTCAGTTCCTATTGTTCGTGAGTTTACCGAGGTGTTTCCAGCAGACCTGTCGGGGATGCCACCCGATAAGGATATTGATTTTTGCATTAATTTGGCTCCGGACACTCAGCCCATTTCTATCCCTCCATACCGGATGGCTGCACCATAGTTGAAAGAATTAAAAGAGTAGTTGCAAGACCTGCTTGATAAGGGTTTCATTAGACCTAGTGTCTCGCTCTGGGGTGCACCGGTTTTGTTTGTAAACAAGAAGGATGGATCGATGAGAATGTGTATAGATTAGCGGAAGTTGAATAAAGTTACTATCAAGAATAAGTATCCATTGCCGAGAATTGATGATCTATTTGATCAGCTTCAGGGGGCCAGTGTGTTTTCAAAAAGTGATCTGAGATCAGGCTACCATCAGTTGAAGATTAGGGCGTCCGATGTTCCTAAAACAGCCTTTCGGACAAGGTATGGGCACTATGAATTTTTGGTGATGTCTTTTGGCTTGACTAATGCCCCAACAGCCTTGATGGATTTGATGAATAGATTTTTCAAGCCTTATCTGGATTCCTTTGTAATTCTATTCATTGATGATATTTTTATATACTCCCGCAGTCGGGAGGAGCATGAACAGCACCTCTATATAGCACTCCGGACTTTGAGGGACAACCTGTTGTATGCAAAATTTTCAAAGTGTGAGTTCTGGTTAGACTCAGTAGCTTTCTTGGATCACGTCGTATCAGCAGAGCGTATTCAAGTAGATTCTAAGAAGATAGAGGTAGTCAAGAATTGTACTAGACCTACTTCAGCTACGGAAATTAGGAGCTTCTTGGGTATGGCGAGATACTACCGTCGTTTTGTGGAAGGGTTCTCGTCTATAGCAGCCCCTATGACGAGACTGACTCCGAAAGGTGCTCCACTTAAATGGTCGGACGAGTGTGAGGCGAGCTTTCAAAAGCTCAAGACCGTCTTTACTTCAGCACCGGTGTTGGTGTTTCCATCAGGTTCGGGATCTTTCACGGTGTATTGTGATGCTTCCCATGTTGGGTTGGGAGCGGTATTGATGCAAGAGGGCAGGGTGATAGCATACGCATCTCGGCAGTTAAATATTTATGAGAAGAATTATCTTGTATGTAACGCCCCAAAATCGAGGGACGAGACTGGCGCCTAACCGGATGATCCCGGTCAAGCGGACCTGGATTGTCTTTCCTGCCCAACGCGTTACCCCGTGTTTATGATATACAATATTCCAAATGAAATAGCAAATTAAATCAAAGCATGGACTTACAACTTAAGTTCATTTCTCCTTTTAACCTTTTAGCATTTGATAATCCCAGAAGATACAAGCTACATGCAACATTTCCGATTCAGTCCACAATTACGAGTAAATACAACTACTACCCAAAATATATATATATATATATTTTGGGTAGTAGTTGTATTT
>ML397889.1:462-11430 GCA_005239525.1 Nicotiana knightiana | reverse complement strand
TCTAAGAGTACTAGGAGTTTATACCATACTTGCCGGCAACAAGGCCCCGGCTATACCTTACAATCCATAATATACTCAAAAGGAGATGGCATGAACTACACATGGCCCCGAGAGGAAGTGAGTCTAACCAGTACAGCTGAGAAAGGATGAAGAGAAAGCACCACTAACGGCGAGCTGAGCAACCTGCTATGGACCCACCTACATCCATATAAAAAGATGTAGTGCCCCCGGCAAAAGGGACGTTAGTACTATGGAATACTACTAGTATGTATGAACAAACTTTATCCCAAGTACAATCAAACAATACACAATTAAGAGACAGTAATATAACCAATCAATCAATGCACGTGGAAAGAAACAGCCAAAATCAACAAGTTTCACAACCTCTCCTTTTTCCCTTTCAACATCACCATATTCAAGAGTTTCCTGGATTTTTCATTTTGATAGTGATAATGATCACATTCCATCCTTATTACCTCGGCCACCCTTATTACCTCACATCTCATCAAACTTATTACTTCGTATTGCGGTGCGCAACCCGATCCCACCTGACAATCATATTTCATAACAGCAACCACAAACAATTACATCACAAGAATTATCATTTCAAGGAATCACAAGTTCACGTCCACCATTCATATATTTGGGCCCAAGGCACAATAATTCTCCCCAAGTAGTAATTCATATACAAGGCATTGCCATAATTGTTCAACTCATTCACATCATTTCACAATACCCTTTTTCATTACCTATCACGCACGGTTTTCCTTAGCCATTATATACATTCCCACACTTGGGCACATTAACCTTCTTTCATTCATTAACACATACTTTCATATCGATACCCTCGAGCATTTACGAGCTTTGCACATAATAAGATAGACACATCAAAACACTTTTCACAGTCTCATATAGTACGGTAGTATAGCAATCAACTAGGACAATCAGAGAATAGATTCTTACGTCTCAACACATTTGAACAATCAATTCACATGTTTTCAAACAAGGTACACATACCGTATGCTCGGACCCAACAAGAGGATTCTACAAAGGTTAAAGTTAGCCATACATACCTCGAATCAGGATTTTTCCTTAATTTCTATCTCAAATCACCGGACCTTATAGCACCTTCAATCTAATTCACAATGCGGCACATTTAAACTTAGAATTAGGAAACATGAACATGTCTTGAACTCATTTGAGCTTTCTATCAAACATTGGGTGTTCCTTCAGATTAAATAACCCCTTTTTAGTGAAAGGTTACTCCAACCTATTTTCCTTTACTAGACTATGATAAATTGGGTACATGCATGCAAGATTCTTAACCCCATCTTTATGAACTATCCGACCCAGGTTTCATTTTAACAAAAATCTGGAAATTAAGGTTAATGAGGTAGAAGCTTACCTCTTAGAGTGAAGAAATTTGTGTCCTACTTGATTAGTTCCAAGCTTGAGCGATGAAGGAAGACCAATTTGATGATGTTGGGACTTTCTCTCTCTAGAACCCACACTTTCCTCTCTCTAATATATCAGAAAATGGTTAAAAATTGAAGGGGAGGGGTGTTTTAATGAACTGGGGTCGGGTTTTAAAAAAATTAGAAAAATAGGGCCCGACACAAGAATGCGGTCAGGTATGCGGTCAGGAATGCGGACGCATTCCTGACATGCGGTCCCAGAATCAACCGCATAATAGCCCTCGAGATGGGCCAAAATTCTAAACACACTGCCCAGGTATGCGACCATTGTGTGGTCCGCATACACGTTATGCGATCGCATAATGCATCACATAACTTCCCTCCCAAAATCAAAGGCAACAATTCGACAGATACGCGGTCCGCAGAACTGAAATGCGATCGCACATTGGACCGCATAGTTGACCTCAAATGGGGCAGTGAGCTGCCCGTGTATGAGACCATTATGCGGTCCGCATACACGTTATGCAATCGCATAGTGCGTCACATAATACCTACTTTTTGGAAAATTTTGTTCTTTAAGTCTCGGGGTACTTTTTACTCAATTTAGGTCCGTTTTANGAGAAAATTTTACGGGTCTTTACATCCTCCCCCCCCCCCTAAAAATCATTTGTCCTCGAATGAGGGTTTTGGAAATCATTTAGTTTTGAAAGAATGACATGCAATTTCCAGATTTTCACTAACTCCAATCTCTCAGAAGAAGTTCGCTGAGTTCCCTTTGTAATTAGACCTATCTACCTGTCAGAGAGCCCCCGAAACACATTTCCAAGCACCATTACACAGTTTTAATCACCCAATAACTCACACACAACGTTGTTATATCAACAATTTGCAAATATTCAATCATTTTGTCAACTACACATAGTTCTTTCTTCTTATACCATAAAATTTGCACACGATTCATATTTTTGCACATAACTTGGTCGTTTTAATGAGTCCCATACAACCCAATCACCTCAATATACTATATTCATTTCAATTAATCATTATCAACCTACACTACTATTCATCACTTGCCTAACACATATGTTCCTCAAAACTTTCATTTACCTCAAAGGTTGCGCACTACCCAAATAGAACTGTGGATTCAGTTTTAGCACACATTGGAAAATCACAACAATAAGGCAATTAGGGGAATATGGGGTGCTTTAGCACAAAACCGAACATAAAATATAATTTGCTTAGAGATGACAGTTCTGACGAACACCACTAGACTTATTCAAACAAATGGGGATATTTTTCTTTCATCACATCTTCTGCTTCCCACATGGCTTCCTCAATGTGCTGACTTCGCCACAACACTTTAACTGAAGCAATTTCATTGTTCCTCAATCTACGGACTTGTCTATCAAGAATGGCAACCGGAAACTTTTCATACGATAATTCTTCATTAACCTCAATAGACTCAACTGGAACGATGGCTGGTGGATCTCCAACCACTTTCTTCAACATGGACACGTGGAACACCGGGTGCACTAATGAAAATTCAGGGGGTAATTCCAACCTATAAGCCACTTGCCCTATCCTTTGAGCAATCCGATATGGCCCGACATACCTTGGGCTCAATTTCCCTTTCTTCCCAAACCGCGTCACTCCTCAAGAATACCCAATCATCAACTTGGAATTCCAATTCTCTTCAACAAACGTCCGCATAGGATTTTTGACGGCTCTGAGAGGTTTTCATCCTCTCCCGAATAACTCTGACTTTTTCCAATGCCTGGTGCACGAGATCTGGCCCTAACAATTCTGCTTCACCAACCTCGAACCACTCAATCGGAGATCTACACCTCCTTCCGTACAATGCCTCAAATGGGACCATCTAAATACTAGCGTGAAAGTTGTTATTGTAAGCAAATTCGATAAGCGGTAAATGATCATCCCAACTACCCTTTAAGTCCAACACACAAGCCCGTAACATATTTTCAAGCGTCTTAACAGCCCGCTCTGCCTGACCATCAGTCTGCGGATGGAAAGTTATGCTGAGATTTACCTGAGTACCCAAACCTTGCTGAAATTTCCTCCAAAAATTAGCCGTGAACTGGGCTCCTCAGTCTGAAATAATGGAAACTGGAGTACCATGAAGCCTGACTATTTCCTTGGTATAAAACTGAGCGTACTGTTCTGCAGTATCGGTGGACTTGACCTCCAAGAAGTGAGTAGATTTCGTGAGTCGATCCACTATCACCCAAATCGAGTCGAACTTGCGCTGAGTGCGAGGTAACCCTACCACTAAATCCATGTTGATCATTTCCCATTTCCATATTGGAATTTCCATAAGCTGAGTTAACCTACGGCCTCTGATGCTCGGCCTTCACTTGCTGACAATTTGGACATTTAGATACAAAGTCTGCCACACCTTTTTTCATGCCGCTCCACCAATAAACTTCCCAGAGATCTTGATACATTTTCGTAGAACCTGGGTGCACGGAATACCTGGAACTGTGAGCTTCCTCCATCACCCTCTCCCGAAGATTATCCACAACAGGAACACATAGCCTTCCCTGGCATCGCAAAACACCATCATCGATTCCGAGTGAGAATGCCTAAATCTTGTTATTCAAAACTGCCCCCTTCAACTGCGCCATTGCTGGATCAATAAACTGCTTCTCCTTGACTTATGCTACAAGTGATGATTCTGCCCCATTATACACCATGAATTTCCCCTCGTCTGAAGTCGAGAGACAGACCCCCAGACTAGCCAATCGACAAACCTCCCGAGCCAACGGCCTCTGATCTTCCTCCAAATGAGCTAGACTACCCATAGACTTCCGACTGAGAGCGTCGGCTACTACATTTGCTTTCCCTGGATGGTACAGAATGTTCATATCATAATCCTTAAGCAATTCTAACCATCGCCGCTGTCTTAAATTCAACTCCTTTTGCTTGAACAAATATTGGAGACTCTTGTGGTCTGAGAACACGTCCACATGGACCCCATACAAATAATGCCACCAGATTTTCAATGCAAACACAATTGTCGTGAGTTCTAAATCATGCGTCAGATAATTCTTCTCGTGATTCTTGAGTTGCCTGGAAGCATAGGCTATAACCTTCCCGTGTTGCATCAACACACATCCCAAACCAACCCTTGAAGCATCGCAATAAACCGCAAATCCCTCCGTACCTTCTGGAAAAGTTAACACTGGTGCTGAAGTCAATCTTGATTTCAATTTCTGAAAGCTCTTTTCACAAGCATCGGACCATTGGAACTTAGTTTCCTCCTGCGACAATTTAGTCAATGGGGAGGCGAGGTTAGAGGCCCCTCCACAAACCTCCGATAATACCCGGCTAGACCCAAGAAACTACGAATCTCTGTCGGGGTCATTGGTCTAGGCCAATCCTTTACCGCTGTGATTTTCTGGCGATCAACCTTAATCCCTTCTCTAGAAACAACATGACCCAAAAATGTGACTGACTCCAACAAAAATTCACATTTTGAAAACTTGGCATACAATTGGTGATGATGAAGAGTCTGCAGAACTATCCTGAGGTGATTAGCATGATCCTCCCGACCGCGCGAGTAGACAAGGATGTCATCAATAAAAACAATCACAAAGGAGTCAAGAAACGGTTTGAAAACCCGATTCATAATATCCATGAAAGCATCAACGAACTCATCCCATCTCGCCGGATGACTTACCTCCCCACGGGAATCCTCCCACATCTCGAACCAGGAATACGCTGCTCCCCTCAACCTGTAAGATGCTAACTCAACCCCCTCTGTCTCTGTAGCCTTCATAACCCGAAGCGTCTTGTACATTTCATCTAGAAAGTCCTGCGGATCGGCCTCTGGATCAATACCTGAGAACTCTGGAGGGGCCAACCGCAGAAACTGGTTGACTCTGGAACCGGCGGAATCTCCCTGTCTACTAGAGGACGCAGGGGCAGCATGAGATATTTGGGCCTGAGCGGCCACTAACTGGGTCAACATATGAATATCTCCCCTGAGGTCCCCATCGAAAGTACCGGGACCTGGAGCTGGAACCGAAGAAGGATCAGGAATATCGGTGGGAAGGATTGTAGCACCCTCCGCCGCAGCAGGAATAGGAGCACTCTGATCTGGAACAGATAGGCCAGATGGATTCAAGGTCGGGGATTCGCTCTCACCCGCACCATCAGGTACAGAATTCACGGCCACACTTGGGGCAGCATTGGCCTCTAGGCCGAGTCGAGCTCTCTTCTTTGGTGCCATCACTGAAAATTTTAGAACAGAGCACGATTCAGACAAGAATATTCTCACTTTCCACTTCACCGTATGATATAGAATAACAATGAAAAGGGTGTTTCCTAAATGTCCATGTAGCCCCCCAATTATAGATGTGGTCGGCAACACACCGATAAGAAGGGCTCTACTAGACACGGCTCCGGGACATCCAAGGACACTTTTAAAACCTTAGGCTCTGATACCAAGTTTGTCACGCCCCAAAATCAAGGGACGCGACCGGCACTCAACCGGGTGACCCCAGTCAAGCGAACCTGATTTGCCTTTCCTACCCAATGCGCTTCCCCGTGTTTATATCATCCATTATTTATGTGAAACAGTTAGATAAGCTTAAAAGTGTGTGATTACCACAATAAATCCAATTTTTCCTCATTTTTACATTATTATACTAGATTTCCCAAAACATACATAATAGATACAACACTTCCCAATATGGACCACGATTACGAGCAAATAAAACTACTACCCAAAAATATATATATACACCCACATACTATCTACGGAGCCTCTAAGAGTACTAGGAGTTTATACCATACTTGCCGGCAATAAGGCCCCGACTATACCTTACAATACATAATATACTCAAAAGGAGATGGCATGAACTACACATAGCCCCGAGAGGAAGTGGGGATCACTAGTACAGATGAGAAAGGATGAGGAGAAAGCACCACTAGCAGCGAGCTGAGCAACCTGCTATGGACCCACCTACATCCATATAAAAAGATGTAGCGCCCCCGGCAAAAGGGACGTTAGTACTGTGGAATAGTACTAGTATGTATGAACAAACTTTATCCCAAGTACAATCAAACAATACACAATTAAGAGATAGTAATAGAACCAATCAATCAATGCACGTGGAAAGAAACAACCAAAATCAACAAGTTTCACAATCTCTTCTTTTTCCCTTTCAACATCACCATATTCAAGAGTTTCCCGAATTTTTTATTTCGATAGTGATAATGATCACATTCCATCCTTATTACCTCGGCCACCCTTATTACCTCACATCTCATCAAGCTTATTACTTCGTGTTGCGGCGCGCAACCCAATCCCACCTGACAATCATATTCATAACAGCAACCATAAACAATTACATCACAAGAATTATCATTCCAAGGAATCACAAGTTCACGTCCACCATTCATATATTTGGTCCCAAGGCACAATAATTCTCCCCAAGTAGTAATTCAGATACAAGGCATTTCCATAATTGTTCAACTCATTCACATCATTTCACAATACCCTTTTTCATTACCTATCACGCACGGTATTCCTTAGCCATTATATACATTCTCACACTTGGGAACATTAAACTTATTTCATTCATTAACACATACTTTCATATCGATACTCTCGAGCATTTACGAGCTTTGCACATAATAAGATAGACACATCAAAACACTTTTCACAGTCTCATATAGTACGGTAGTATGGCAATCAACTAGGACAATCAGAGAATAGAATCTTACGTCTCAACACATTTGAACAATCAATTCATATGTTTTCAAACAAGGTACACATGCCGTTTTCTCGGACCCAACAAGAGGATTCTACAAAGGTTAAAAGTTAGCCATACATACCTCGAATCGGGATTTTTCCTTAATTTCCATCTCAAATCACCGGAACTTCTAGCACCTTCAATCTAATTCACAATGCGGCACATTTAAACTTAGAAAGAGGAATCATGAACATGTCTTGAACTCATTTGAGTTTTCTATCAAACACTAGGTGTTCCTTCAGATTAAATAACCCCTTTTTAGTGAAAGGTTACTCCAACCTATTTTCCTTTACTAGATTATGATAAATTGGGTACATGCATGCAAGAGTCCTAACCCCATCTTTATGAACTATCCTACCTAGGTTTCATTTTAACAAAAATCTTGAAATTAAGGTTAATGAGGTAGAATCTTACCTCTTAGAGTGAAGAAATTTGTGTCCTACTTGATTAGTTCCAAGCTTGAGCGATGAAGGAAGACCAATTTGATGAAGTTGGGACTTTCTCTCTCTAGAACCCACTTTTTCCTCTCTCTAATATATCAGAAAATGGTTAAAAATTGAAGGGGAGGGGTGTTTTAATGAACTGGGGTCGGGTTTTAAAAAAATTAGAAAAATAGGGCCCGACACAAGAATGCGGTCAGGAATGCGATCGCATTCCTGACATGCGGTCCGCATGATGACCCTCGAGATGGGCCAAAATTCAAAACACACTGCCCAGGTATGCGACCATTGTGCGGTCCGCATACACGTTATGCAATCGCATAATGCGTCGCATAAATTCCCTCTCAAAATCAAAGGCAACAATGCGACAGATATGCGGTCTGCATAACTGAAATGCGATCGCACATTGGACCACATAGTTGACCTCAAATGGGGCAGTGAGCTGACCGTGTATGTGACCATTATGCGATCCGCATACACGTTATGTGATCGCATAGTGCATCCCATAGCAGCTACTTTCTGAAAAATTTTATTCATTAAGTCTCGGGGTACTTTTTACTCAATTTAGGTCCGTTTTAAAAATTTCCACGATAAAAACAACTCGGGGACTCATTCAGGCATTATTTTAAGACGAGAAAATTTTACGGGTCTTTATAGCACTAGCATCCGACTTCAAGAACTCAACTTCTATCAGACTTCACAGTTCATGTGCCCTTACTAGAAAGAAGGTCCCAACTTTCAATATTTACAATGACAGCAAAAAGGGACATATTCACAAAGACACTCACTCTCACAAAGAGTTTCAAGTGTTACTACACATCATACCATATGCTTGCTCTTATTTTGATTCGTTGCCTATTTAAGAACATTCGGCTAGAGATCCCATAATGACTTTTTAAGCTTGTAATGTAGTCTTAGGGAAGGGTTGGATGATTATTTGTGTACAAGTGACTACACCCTCCTTGAACACTACTCACATTTTTCTCTTTCAATGTCCTTTGTCTCTTTTCAAACCACATAGCCCTTATTGGCTCTTAGTTACCAACTTTGAACCACCTGACATACCCCTCTAATTTCTTTTTCTCTTCTTTTTTTCTTATATTTTTCTTCAAAGCTCCATATGTATATATATATATACAGATATTTCTTTTCTTTTCTCATTTTTTTCTTCTTTTGGAGCTTGAATAATCTCATGCGAATATTTTGAGGTGAAGGTTCCTACGCTCAATGTACAACCTTATCAACTTCCACTTTGACACCCCACCCCAACTTAGATTTTTAGCCTCATTCTCAATGTTCAAGGAGGGACGGGTTCAAAAGAGGGAGTTATTTTACAAAAAAAAAGAAGAAGAAAGTTTTGTAATGAGGTGTCCAACAAAAAGGTTAAAGGATCAAATGGGGTAACTAGTGATAACATGAATACATTGGGTAGCTTGAAAGGCTCACTGGGTTTCTATATCACAAAGAGTGCCTAAGGTCATTTCTCCAACTAAATGTACTTATCATGAGCATCAAAAATTCAACCGGGCAAGTTCTAGACGACCAAGTAACACAAGAATTATTTATATTAAAGCTATCACACACGGCACACGACTTTTTGGCTCAACATAGTTTTAGCTCTCAAGTCAACACTTGGCAACTCAAAGCTTTCATCATATTTACATGTATAATTCTAAGTAAGCATAGAGTCAAAAAGCGAGCCTCAGTTCACAAAGTTGATTTCCTTACAACACAAGATACCTTTTGTTTGTTTGTTTTTTATATCACGGAAGGTATATGTTATTTACAGACACACATGCTTGAGAATAGAAACCGACACCAAACTGGTCAATACGTTTCATCCTACTGCCATGCTTCTACTATTACACCCTTGGAAAAGAACCTGGCGAAGAAAAACCAAGGGGAATTCATTGTTAATTACTACTGATAAACATATGTACAACTATCTACTTGCTTTTGTTTTTTTATATATACACAGATAATATATGTACGAGGACAACACAAGCTAATGATAAAGAACACAAGTATATAAAAAAGTTTACCCACAACTTTGAAGATCACATATAACACAAAAAGAAAATAAGTACAATAGTTTGAGTATCACACAAATTGTCACAAAAGATACTCATACAAGGCTAACCTTCCACCCCCAACTAAATAGCATGCATTGTCCTCAATGCATAAGAAATGTAAAACAGAGTTAGGGGCTCCCTGGGGCGCACTAAGCGCTATGGGAGTCAGTAGCCTACTGGGTGTCAGAGAGGTCAATGACCGCTAGTGGAACTAGGGCTGCTGAAGTCTCAGCTGGAGGTAAGACGGCCACTGGTGGTGGAAGAGCTAATGAAGACTCAGTTGGAGAGGTGACTGTTGCTATAGGTGGAGTATCCTCATGTCCTGCAACTGAAGGTAAAGTCCGAGAGCTGCTGGCCTCACCTGCTGACGGCGGAATGTCTGATACTGTGGCCCGAGTAGCAGTGTCAACTAGTGACTGTTGTATCGCCAACTGTATCTAAGCTTCCTCTTCTTCCCCCGCAGTTGTGGTGACGACAACCTGCTTGCCCTTTTCCTGAGGGCCTTCATCATCAACAGAAAAGTCCTCCTCATCAGTTTCCTCCCACTTTCTAGCTTTGATGTTTGCTAAAATGTGAGGGTATTTTTCCTGAAGGCCGTTCAGACTTGATTGTTTCTCAACCAGGATTTTCCGTTTTGAGAGCCTCTCTCTATACAGAGTCCTAGAATCAGGGAGTCCCACTAAGCTGGAAATCATCGCCTTGTTTCCGCCTTGCCTCAGCATGTAGATTAACAGCTGGCAAAGTCTCCTCTTCATCAGACTGGGAGTGACTTTCATCAATAGATTGGGGTGGTTGATGCGAGACTAAATTGCATAGTTTAACATGTGATATACCTTACATTTTATGCGCATTAATGATAAAATTACACTTGTTATGTGCTTAATGGAGTTTATTTCATGTGTAGGTGAATTGGAAATGGAAACGGAGCTAAAGGGATGCAAATACGTCAAAAATACGCAAAAGGAGACGCCCGGGCGATAGCCGGGCGTTTGCCCCATAAAGCCTGGCCCCCCCTGGCGTTAGGGGGGCGTTTACCCCATAAGGCCTGGCCCCCCCTGGCGTTAGGGGGGCGTTAGGGCCATAACGCCAGCCCCCCCTGGCGTTAGGGGGGCGTTAGAGCCCAAACGCCCGGGGTCCCCAGTTTCGCCCAAGTCCGAGTTTGACGAGTTAAGTGTTTCCCGGTTGAAATAGAAGTCTCCTACACGGTTAGGGTTCACCCTAAACCTATAAATAAACTCCTAAAACAAAATTACAGGGGTATTTT
>ML397888.1:1737-15251 GCA_005239525.1 Nicotiana knightiana | reverse complement strand
CTCAGGAAAATGATTCAAACATCTAGACAATGGCACGAAAAGTTGCCTTTTGCATTATTAGGATACCGCACGACCGTGCGTACGTCGGTGGGAGCTACCCCTTACCTATTGGTTTATGGCACAGAAGCCGTGATACCCGCCGAAGTTGAAGTTCCTTCCCTTCGGGTTATTGTCGAAGCAGAAATTGAAGACAATGAGTGGGTCAAAACCCGACTAGAGCAATTAGCTCTGATCGATGAAAAAAGAATGGCTGCAGTATGCCATGGACAATTATACCAACAAAGAATGGCCCGCGCTTACAACAAGAAAGTGCGACATAGGAACTTCGAGGTAGGGCAACTCGTTTAAGACGCATCCTCCCACACCACAAAGAAGCGAAAGGAAAATTTGCCCCAAATTGGAAAGGTCCATACATCATAAGGAAATTGCTACCAAAAGGAGCATTATACCTAGGAGACATCGAAGGAAATGACCCCGAAACGGCTGTCAATGCAGATGCCGTCAAAAGGTACTACGTTTGATCCCCTATATACATTGACAGGTGTTCTCCGGTCGGGATGACGAAGGCTTTCCTTCTCGCTACCTAAACATTATTACCTATTTTTGCAAACCCTTTGAGCCGGTTACTCTTCTTTGATTACCCTCTTTGGAACCCGAAAGTGTCAAAAAAAAAAAAAACACCAAACCAAAACAAAAACAAAATTTTTGCCTAAACTACGTTCGACTTGATTCCGAAAGGATACGTAGGCAGCCTCTCCCTAGGGTTCAGTCACACCAAAATAAAAATTCCACATCTCCCCAAGAGTTTAAGTTGGGGCAAATGCTATGATCATCGACGTTTGCGCATGAAAGGTTCCAAATCTGTAGCTCAATCCAAATTATTTTCACCAAAAACCCTGTTCAAGTCCTTCCGATCAATCGGCATAGATGTCCAAAATTGGAAAATACAGTTGTTCGGAGTAGGTACAAGCAATGAGAGAAATTAAAATGAGAGAGTCTTATCGGTGAAAACCCACACGGGCACTGTAAGGCCACGGTGAGTAGAGAAATTAAAAATGAGAGAGTATTGTTAGTGAAAACTCGCAAAGAGCATTACAAGGTGACGGTAAGAAGAGAAATGAGAGAGGTTAGTAGGTGAAAACTCACAAAGGGCGCCACTAATCGAAAAGGATAATGGAGCACTGATATAGACACAGTCCGGGGCAAGGTTTCTAGATCTCGAGGTGATAACTTGTGATGAATTTCTTAGAGTCGGACGGTTTACACGGATCAGGCATCCAGTCCAAAGGGCATGTCATGTTCATTAAAGTCCGCATGCACTCCAGATAAGTCCTTATTTCCTTCCCCCGAAAGGGACCCCTTTTGTTTAAATTCGTGGTCCATTCTGCCGTTTATTTTTCTTTTAAATACCTTTCGGTCTAACTCTGTCCCGAAACTAACGCAAAGAAAAGATGGCAAGACTGATTTACAGGTCTCTTATTTGACACAGGATGATATGCAAAAATCACCCAGCCTCGTCAGGAGCGTAGAGTCGATCCCAACTGGCCGAAGCGATCGATACTTCAAATCAAAGCCGTAAAAGGAGGAAATCGAATTGAAGTGCCTATATAAGAGATTGAAGTTGAAAGGTTGAGCCCCGCATGGCTAACCATCTTGACAAAGTTTGAAAAGCCAAAATATTCCAAATGACCTAAGATTACAGTTGGAAGGAAAGCCGGAAATGAAAAGCCAATAAAAACGAAATAAAGTTGGAAAGGTTAAGTCCCACACGACTAACCATCGCAGCCAAATTTGAGGGGCCAAAACTCCTCCCCAATACTCCGAAAATCCAAAAGAAAAAGCAAGTGAAAAGCCCACAAAGGAAAAATAAAATGTCGGGTCCCATGTGACCGATCGCCATGGTGAAATCTGGAAAGCCAAGGCCCCGGGATTAGAGAGGAAACCCAATCCCCAGCAAACGAACAAGCAAGCATGTGGTTGAGATCTTCATCGAAAGAACTGAGATCATGCAGCTGAAAATCAAGGCCGCAAAACCTACCACTTTCAAACTAATAAATTGTTCTTTGCTTGAAATAGGAAACAGGTGCAAAAGCAACCGTGCAAAAGGCAGATGCAATAAAAAGGAATCGCGCAAGAGCTAGAAGGAACTCTGCAGCATTGACTCCAAAGAAAGGGAAGTTTCCTCCAAAGATCTTTTCCCACGTATATAAAAAAAAAAAAAAAACACAAGAATAATAATAAATAAAAACATTAAAAAAAAAGAAAAAAAAAGAAGAAGAAGAAAGAAGAAATGAAGTTGAATGTGATGCGACCCTAAAATTAGCATAGGATCTTCAACCCTTGGCCAAACATTTTCCAACCAATGATATCCCAGTCCTCAGTTGATGTCAACATAGAGTCCTGCACCCAAGCAGACGCTGGCATAACCCAGTGATCTCTCCTTTTTCAGGCAACAGCATAACCTGTTGACCTTCCCAGACACCGGCATAACCCGGTGATCCTTCTGACAACAACATAACCTGTTGATCACTTCCACACACTAGCATAACCCAGTGATCTCTTTTTCAGGCAACAGCATAACCTGTTGACCGCCCCGGACACCGGCATAACCCGGTGATCCTTCTGACAACAGCATAACCTGTTGCTCATTCCAGACACTAGCATAATCCAGTGATCTCTCTTTCAGGCAACAACATAATCTGTTGACCTCCCGGACACCGGCATAACCCGGTGATCCTTTTGACAACAGAATAACATGTTGATCACTTCAAGACGCTGGCATAACCCAGTGATCTCTTATTCAGGCAACAGCATAACCTGTTGACCTCCTCGGACACCGGTATAACCCGGTGCTCCTCCTGAAAATAGCATAACCTGTTGATCACTTCCAGACACTGGCATAACCCAGTGATCTCTTTTTCAGGCAACAACATAATTTATTGACCTCCCTGGACACCGGCATAACCCGGTGATCCTTATGACAACAGCATAACCTGTTGATCACTTCCAGACGCTGGCATAACCCAGTGATCTCTTTTTCAGGCAACAACATAATTTATTGACCTCCCTGGACACCGGCATAACCCGGTGATCCTTATGACAACAGCATAACCTGTTGATCACTTCCAGACGCTGGCATAACCCAGTGATCTCTTTTTCAGGCAACAGATAACCTGTTGACCTCCCCGGACACCGGCATAACCCGTTGATCCTTCTGACAACAACATAACCTGTTGATCACTTCCAGACGCTGGCATAACCCAGTGATCTCTTTTTCAGGCAACAACATAACCTGTTGACCGCCCCAGACATCGGCATAACCCGGTGATCCTTCTGACAACAGCATAACCTGTTGATCATTCCAGACACTGGCATAACCCAGTGATCTCTTTTTCAGGCAACAACATAACCTGTTGACCGCCCCAGACATCGGCATAACCCGGTGATCCTTCTGACAACAGCATAACCGGTTGATCACTACAGACACTGGCATAACCCAGTGATCTCTTTTTCAGGTAACAGCATAACATGTTGACCTCCCAGACACCGGCATAACCTAGTGATCATTCCTTGACGGCAACATAACCTGTCGATCTTTTCCAACATAGGGTCTCTTGTCCCTAGTTGATTTTACTTTTTTAGGCATAGGTATCCACGCCCTAGTCTACAAATAACTCCGGATGCACTGCCCTGGCCTTTCGCCGTTTTCAATAATAAAGTAGTATAGATTTTATTTCAATAACTCACAAGATTCCCCTAGTGAAAACTGGGGCAGAAATTTTGTTCTTTCATATTGATTTTGTGCAGATTATGTTAGAACCCGAGACTACCAAAAGAAGAAATTTCAATACAAAATAACAAAAAAAAAGGAAGAAAGAGAAGATTGAATCCAAAAGTGCAGATGCGGAGAAGATAAGGACTATTCAGGACGAGACTGAAGTCATCCGTTCAGTATGTCCTGCCTTGGTCCAAAAAACGAAGAGACGAAACCAACACCTGAAAACTTCCAGAACTACACTGACCTGATTCCTTTATAACCAAGGATATGTAGGCAACCTTTGAACCAGGGTTCGGTCAAACTTTTCAAAAACGCTTCACAATGGAACATATGAATAGGTGAAAGTCGTTCATTGCCGCTCATTTTGTCTTTGCCCGAAAATTCTTCGTGTTTCCGAGCAAAGAGGGGCAGTTGTGAGCATGTGATTTTTACTCGTCGTATCGTCCTATAAAAATCCCAATAAATCAATTGATTTTATGAATATTGATTGATTTTTCAGTACTTAATTGTGAATTATTTGCATTGCTTGCATATCCATAATTCATCTTTCAAAATCATTGAAATTTTGCATTATGAAGTTATTAGTTATAATTAATTAAATGATAGACAAATGACGAGTATTTAACGTGATGTAGTTTTTAATAACTAATTACTATAAAAATTAACCATTTTATTCGATAAATCATAGATTTAATTAAGAATATATAATTGGTTGTTTTATTCTTAATTAATATGTAAATATATGAAAATAAGATTTTGAAATTAATTGCTACATTTTTCGATTAAGTTAGAGTTTAATTTAATTAGAATAATTAAGTTAATTAATTAAGAAAACAAAATCGGACCTGGGCCAAGAAAGACCCAGGCCCAACCCCTATTGTTCTATGCACCCAAACAACCCAAGCCCAAACCCAGTCCCTTACCTGGCCTGCCCCAACCTGACCAAACGACACCGTTTGGTCTAATCGATTAAATCCTGGCCATTGATCGAAATGGATCGAACGGCCAGGAACCCACCCCCTCTAAACTATATAAGTGTCCTAACCAAACCCCATCCCCTTCATTTCACCAAATCCTAACCCCCTCTCCGTGCGTCTCTCTCTCTCTCCTCTCTCTAAAAACCCTAGCCGCCCCTGAAACCCCACCGCCGTCTGGCCACCATAACAACTCTGATCAACCCCAAATCTCTACCCTACAACCCCCATCACCTCCTAAACCACCTCCTGTTCTTGGTTTTGTCAAAAAACCATCCCAAAAACCCCAATCTCGGATCTGAGATTCCAGAACTCTAAGTCTCCCATGCGCACTGATTCAAGGGCCTTCAACGGCTCGGACCTGCATGAGTCAGTTGCTCTTGACAAGAGCAATTGATTCATGTGGGTTTGACCCGTTTTCAAACCCACCGAAGTCCGGCCAAACTCCGGCAAAATGGTTTTATCTGACTGGTACCCCTCCCCCTTTTGTTTCTTTTAATCACTCGCCTAGTAAGATAAATCGCCTAGGCTAGTATTAAATCTCTTCTACCAATCTATGTCTTCTGTTTGGACTAATTGTTTAGATTTTTTAGGTTTTCTGTTTATTCTCCTAAATGATGTTAGTCACAAGATATTTGTTTAACTGGGTTTAGTTTTAGGTTTTTCTTCTCTACTGATTGTCCCTAAATGCTACTGCCCCTTCCCTTTCTAACTGCTTTGGGTTTATTGGCATAAACTTGTCTAGATTTAGTTGTTTTTGTGAAAGATCTGTGTAGATCTGTTGTTTCCCCTCCCCCCACCTGTGTATATCTTCTCCTTGTCGTTGCAATTTAAGCATGTTTCATGACTTTTGTTCTTGTCATACTAGGTAATTAGGTTTTCCCTGTTAATCATACCTCCTGAATTGGGCTCCATCATTTACTGCATATATGATTTTTCTGTTTGATTCATATTGTTTTCAACTGACGTAGTACTTAACTCATTATGCAATTCTGAACTATTTTGCAACCATGATTAATCATTCTTGATTGTCCTGTTAGTCACCATTGATTTACTAAAGATTGTACTTATTTGATTCATTCCTAAGTTTGTGTTAGACTGCCTTCAATGTCGCTCTTTCCCACATTCANATCTGAGATTCCAGAACTCTAAGTCTCCCATGCGCACTGATTCAAGGGCCTTCAACGGCTCGGATCTGCATGAGTCAGTTTCTCTTGACAAGAGCAATTGATTCATGTGGGATTGACCCGTTTTCAAACCCACCGAAGTCCGGCCAAACTCCGGCAAAATGGTTTTATCTTACTGGTACCCCTCCCCCTTTTGTTTCTTTTAATCACTCGCCTAGTAAGATAAATCGCCTAGGCTAGTATTAAATCTCTTCTACCAATCTATGTCTTCTGTTTGGACTAATTGTTTATTTTTTTTAGGTTTTCTGTTTATTCTCCTAAATGATGTTAGTCACAAGATATTTGTTTAACTGGGTTTAGTTTTAGGTTTTTCTTCTCTACTGATTGTCCCTAAATGCTACTGCCCCTTCCCTTTCTAACTGCTTTGGGTTTATTGGCATAAACTTGTCTAGGTTTAGTTGTTTTTGTGAAAGATCTGTGTAGATCCTTTGTCCCCCCCCCCACCTGTGTATATCTTCTCCTTGTCGTTGCAATTTAAGCATGTTTCATGACTTTTGTTCTTGTCATACTAGGTAATTAGGTTTTCCCTGTTAATCATACCTCCTGAATTGGGCTCCATCATTTACTGCATATATGATTTTTCTGTTTGATTCATATTGTTTTCAACTGACGTAGTACTTAACTCATTATGCAATTCTGAACTATTTTGCAACCATGATTAATCATTCTTGATTGTCCTGTTAGTCACCATTGATTTACTAAAGATTGTACTTATTTGATTCATTCCTAAGTTTGTGTTAGACTGCCTTCAATGTCGCTCTTTCCCACATTCAATTGATTTTTTACTCTAGTTTAGTGTAATCTAGGATTATACCATCCACCCTGACTAAGAAATTAAATAATAATCTAATTAGAAAATAATACACAACTAATTGAATATACATGTGAACTCAGTAACAGTATAATTGATCTAAGTCTAAGAAATTTAAGGTAATTGATTAATCTGAAATTAATCAACCCTTGAGAGGACAACAAAATTTAGCTACTATTAGTTAAATTAGAATAGAGTTACTTATTGCCTAATTATTAACCTAACAAACTTTCTTTGATCAAACTAACATCCTAGAATGATCAAAATAGGTTAAAAGTTCAGTTTTATAAAATTAATCACTGAATTGACTAAGAGTTAATAAATAAGCCTAATTACACCTAATGAAATTGTTTAAACCAATAAGTTCAATTAACTACTTTAATTCAAATGGTAGTCAATTTTAGTTAAATTGATTTGAGCAATTAGGCAATAAGTCACACTCAACTAGCAGACTTAATATTTTAGTTGAGATGAGTCCTAGATAACTAGTTTAAGATCAATTAACTAAGTTTAAAAATAATTGTTTCACTTAGACTCACTTTTAAATAATTCCAACTTCTTCAATCTGGAAATTAATTAATGTAGCTTCTTAAGTATTTAACTGAAAATAAAATCTGTTTAAGACAATTAGTTTGAGGTTAATGGACTAAAACAGATTCATTTAACCTAAGTTAAGAGAACTTAGTTGACTAACCTCCATTGAGTTTAATTAAATTGTTTAAACATAGTAAGTAGTATGAAGGCCAACTTTAGGCATTTAATCAACTAATCTTCATTTAACTGACTTAACCTTAGTTAAGAACAATTAGTTAGAACCTTCTAGATTAGATAGATATCAAGAAGTCAGAATACTTTAGGGATAGAAAGGGAATTTCAAGGGGTTGGAATGTTCTGGAAGATACAGCTATCCCAAAAGGATAGGTTGACAGCTGTACCTGTACCCTTTTCAGATCATTTAGGATATGGAATATGCTAAGCATATCCCATCCCAATTGTCCCTATATATACACACACTTTTTACCACTAGAGGGGATCCTTTTTTTTGACTCTTCTTTGAGCCTTTTGGACTGGAAAATACAACTTTGACTACTAAAAGACTTGAAAAATAGATACAAAAAGGATTTGCAGTAGGAATGGGAAACAATCTGAACTTAGGTTGTCTTGTAGTTGTGGTTTTCTTTCCTAAAGGACTTGGTTTTGTTGCTGCCTTGATTCAATAATTTGGTATTCAAAAATCATCTTTTTCTGGATTTGTTTACTTTGATTTTCTTGCTGCTCGTGGGTGCTGTTCTGTTGCTGCTGGGTTTCTCTTCCTTTTGCTGATTTCCATCTGCCTGACCTTTATTTGGTCAGGACTTTCTGTTGTTATCTTACTCTTAAATGTATGTAAGACTGAGTTTTTTTTATATGAAATATGAAGATCTGAAATCTGTTGTCTTTCCTCCATGAATCTGTATTTTATTTGTTTAGACCCATTATGTATAAACTTATATGCATGTATATAGAGTAACACATTATGTTTTGTTCAGTTTTTTTTTCTAAATCTCTGAATTTTACATAAGTCTATCTTAGAACTGTCTGTTATATGACTGTGCAATGAAGGTTCGGGTTGGAAACATAGCATCCAAAGGGTAATGAACTTAACCTCTAATGGTTAAGTTCATCCTATAAAGATGCTTAAATTCTGGTCTGGTTTAGGTTTAAATATCTAAATATTGTTATGAAACAGCACTAGGGTAGATGAATTTGATCCTCTATAATGGTCAAATTCACCCCATATTAGGTGCTTAAATAGTAGTTTGTCACCCCTTAAGGGTACAAAAATGGGTAACCAACAGTGGCTTGAGAATAGGGAATCTGAACCCTTCAAATGGTCAGATTCACCTTCTCCAGATTGGCCAAAGAATCAAAAATCACAGAGCAATTATGAGATGAATATTATCTTTATGGAGTTGAATCTGACCCCTTTCTATGGTCAGATTCAGTCCATAAAAGGCAAGAACCTATTCTGTCAAAATGATGCAAGAACATCATCAAGGTTGGGGCAAACCCCTTTATGGTACGACTCATCCTGCAAATGCTTAAGAAACCTATTGTATTACTATCCTAGCAGGAATTTTGGACTTGTAGTTAAAATGCTTTTATTTGTGTCCTTTTGATCAGTAATGGGACTCATATAGCAAGTATCTATAGAGATCTAAATTTAGTTTAATGTGGCATTATGAGATGGAAAGTCTGACCCATTCATGGTCAGATCCACCCAATAATAATGCGTAAACAGTTGTAGAGTAATTAGATTATCGTTACAAAGGCATTAGGACATGAATCTGAACCGAATAAATGGTCAGAATCATGTCTTAAGAAACGGCTAAGCAATGTGTCTATCAAGTCAGTCGTCTGGTTGCTAAGAAAAACAGCCAGAAGAATATGGATCACCAGCTCACACAAAAACAACAATGAATCTACACCATTCTTTTGGGTTATATTTACATTTATTATTGGGAATGTACAGTAGAAAACAAGGATGTAATAGATTAATTTTCTTATGCATCAGCTGTAAAGAACGGACTGAACTAAAATTACATTTGGTTTATGTCTTTTCTATTTTCATAAAGCTAAGTCAGCTATATTGTATTTTATGTTGTAAATATGGATTGATATTGTATACTATTATTCCAGGTTCCTTACTCTTTTTCTGCTAAATTCAGAATTGGGCCAGCTTGATGAAACAACCCACAAAGTTTTAATCAAGTTTAACTCCTTAGGCTATTAGGCCATGAGGCAGTAAACAGGCCCAAGGATTAGAGTTATCTGCTTTAAGAAGTAATACGATAAAAGTGGACATTCAACTAAAAGTATAAGTTTATATCCTAGGTAATCTATATGGAGATCTCCCTGTAAACATCTTCTAGAATTTTGGAATCATGTTATTCCAGTTTCTATAACTTTCGATATGAATAAGAGTTGGTGATCAAAAATATTTCTAACTTATCTCACATTCTTTGAATTTTTTCGAGATAGATGTATGAATATTTGTACCTTAAAATATGNTCTATATGAAAATCTCCCTGTAAACATCTGCTAGAATTTTGGAATCATGTTATTCCAGTTTCTGTAACTTTCAATATGAATAAGAGTTGGTGATCCAAAATATTTCTAACTTATCTCACATTCTTTGAATTTTTTCGAGATAGATGTATGAATATTTGTACCTTAAAATATGTACAAATCCCGATTTTAGATCTGTGTTTAGGCTGTATAAAAACGGGCAGAAATTGCAAAGTATGAACTGGTAAAACCTGTTTATGCCCTGCTACTTTTTTTAAGATTACAAAGTCCTCACAAAGAACAATAGATAGTTCTAGCTTACCAATTCAAGGCCGAAAAACAGTAAATAAGGTGTTTGTATGCTTATAAGCGTAGGCACGAGCCCAAATACTCATCCTTAGACTAGCTAACTTAGTCTTAGACGATTTCGAACACATATCTATCCTTTAGTCCAAAAATACTTCTCTTAGACTAAAAATTACCAAACTTAGAGAATAATCGACAATTGCTTCAAATAAGCATTTTAACTATCATGACCATAGTCATGATTATGTAATCCACACTCGGGTGCGGCAACTCATGTCCCCGACTCCAACTTCAAACAAAACTAAAAAAATCATGTGTTGTAATTGTGGGTGCATTTCATGTGGCACGATTACAATATGTCCAAAAATAACATGTGCACGCCATCGTGACTTGTTCAAGATAAATCCATAAATATCAAAAGCGGTTTTAAATTATAAAATTTAAATTGCACAATAGGTTTAAAACACGTAATTAGTCAGATAATTTAGGCCAAATATTAATAGTTAAGCGACCGTGCTACAACCACGGAATTAGGGAGTGCCTAACACCTTCTCTCGAGTTAACAGAATTCCTTACTCGGATTTTCTGGTCGCAGACAAATTAAAACAGAGTCAATTTCCTCGATTTGGGATTTTTAAAATAACACGGTGTCCCGGAGCATCGTCAAAAATCCGGGTGGCGACTCTGAAGTAAATAAATAAATCCCAAATCCGAATAATGTCACTTTAATTGGAAAAACTCCCTTATTACCCCTTCATTAATTCGGGGGTAGTGGAAAAAGGAGGTGTGATTGTGACAAATGACGAGGACCCTCCTAATGTGACCAACAACCCCTTGCCAATACACAATGATGTTCACTTTGTGGGAATGATTGGCTGAGATCAAGAATACAAGCCGGCTGGTCGAGTAGAAATGACATCAGGAGCAATTCAAGAAGGAACATGTCTAAAAGTAAGTCCAAGCCGAGATGTGCCATTGATTGTGAAAGGCGCCCATAGCTTAGAGAAGGCAACTTTACGAAGGGTATATGTTCTTGGAGGCCACCCCATCACAAGGCAGAACCAGGGTGGTACGAATGTATAACCGAGAAGATCATAATGAAACATGTCGTGCAACCCCTTGTGACAAACACGAAGACCATTCCTTGGAACTACAACAAAACTGTGATGACTTACAAAGGCAAGGAAATTATAGAAGAAGTGGGGGAAACTGGAGGTTTGACTCGATCGGGAAGGTGTTACTCTCCTGAAGAGTTGAGGAAGGCCAAGCAAATCAGAGAAGGCCAATTGCCAATAAAGAAACCAATCACTGAAGAAGAGGTAGAAGAGTTTTTGAAGAAGATGAAAGTTCAGGATAATTCAATAATTGACCAGCTGAGAAAGACTCCTGCCCAAATTTCTCTATTATCTCTACTCATACATTCAAAAGAGCATTCTCGTGTGCTAATCAAGATCCTGAACGAGACATATGTCTCAGAGAAGACCACAGTGAATTAGTTAGAGAAGATGGATAACAGATTTTTTGAGGTTAACAGAATCACCTTTACTGATGATGAACTCCCCGAACAAGGAGCCGGGCACAACAAGGCTTTGCACTTGACTATTAAATGTGAGGGACACTACGTGAAGTGAGTCATGGTTGATGGAGGCTCGAGCGTAGATTTATGCCCTTTCTCCACCTTGCAAAGCATGAAGATCAATACAGACAGAATCCGACCCAAGAATGTCTATATTCACGCTTTTGATGTCTCGGCGACAGATACCATTGGGGAGATCAGCCTCACCATGATGATTGGGCCGGTGGACTTCGAAATTGTCTTCCAAGTAGTGGACATGGACACTTCTTATAACTTTCTTCTTGGAAGGCCATGGATCCATACGGCCCAAGTTGTGCCATCCACTTTGCATAAGATGCTCAAATACGAACATGACAGGCAAGAAATTATTGTTCATGGGGAAGACGAGTCTTCCATTTATAAAGACCCGTAAATCCCCTGTATTGAGGCCAATGAGGGGTGTGAGTCCATTGTCTATCAGGATTTTGAAGTGGTTGTTGCGGACCATGTTGAGGAAGGAAGGACCATTCTGCATCCTCGTCTTTCCGCCACATCTGTAATGGTAGCGGCACTCATGCCGAGACAAGGTTATGAGCCAGGAAAAGGCTTGGGGCATCATTGTAAGGAATTTCGGAGACCATTTCTCTGTTCAGTAACCAAGGTAATTTTGGTTTAGGCTTCAGGCCGACACAAGCAGACGAAGACAAACCCAAACACTGCAAAAAGCACAGATGGTTCTTGCAACAACCTATCCCTCACATTTTCTACACTTTTGTCAAGACACGACTCCAAGAAGGTCAACATTCCTCGGTGCAGGCAAACATTGATGAAATTTTCCATGGATTCAGCCAGATGTTTTCTGAAGTGAATATGATCCAAGCTGGTGAAGGCACTAGTCGTGACGATGTGCAACTAATTTGCCCAGATACCATGCTCAACAATTGGGAAGCAACTCCTGTCCCCACAAGGAAGGAGTCTTGGTAGTTTGCTTTTGCAGCTTCTTTTTGTATTTTGGGTTACTTTCAGGGTTGTAATCCAAACATCTTAGTATGATTGTTTTGTTTTGATGTTAACTCTTTTATCCTTTCGAATTCAATGAAATGCAGTTCAGTTTCATATTAAATTTTGTATCTTTTCCTTTTCCTAATTCAGTCATTTTGTTTCCATTTTAGTTTCAACGGCTTTAATAACATGACATGCATGCGGAATTCACGCCCAGATCATAAAAAGCTACCTAATTTCGAAATAATGCATCAAGAGGTTGAATATGACGAATATGAGGCTATTGAGGAAATAACAAGAAAGTTGGAACAATTTGAAAAGCCTAAGACCAACCTCAATGAAATTGATTCCATTAATATCAGGAGTCACAAAGAAGTTAGAGAAACAAAGATAAGCATTCACACTGAACAAAAAACCAGAGATTCCTTGATTCAACTTTTATTTGAATACAAAGACGTGTTTGCTTGGTCTTATGATGATATGCCGGGTTTAAGTGCTGACCTAGTGGTTCATAAGCTTCCCACGTATCCTGATTTTCCACCAATCCAAAAAAGCAACAAAAATTTAAAACGGACATGACTGGCAAAATCAAAGATGAAATAATGATGCAGTTGAGCGCCAACGTGGTCAGAGTTGTCCGATACACCACCTGGGTGGAAAATGTTGTTCCTGTTCCAAAGAAGGATGGAAAAACTAGAGTTTGTGTTAACTACAGGGACCTGAACAAAGCAAGTCCAAAGGATAATTTTCCTTTGCCAAACATCCACATTCTTGTAGATAATTGCGCAAAGCATGAGATACAATCGTTCGTGGATTGCTATGCTGGGTACCACCAGATTCTAATGGATGAGGA
>ML397887.1:80047-105964 GCA_005239525.1 Nicotiana knightiana | reverse complement strand
TCGCTCCTTTTCGACTCTTGAGCGTATTTTCCGACGTTTATGCTCTCATTTAGCTCGGCTTCCGTTTCCAACTCACCTACACATTAAATAAACCCCATTAGGCACATACGACGTGTATTTTTATCATTAAAACACATAAAATACAAGGTATATAATGCTTAAAATCATGAATTCTAGCCACGCATCAATATCCCGTTCATATACGCGAGATGAACTGGATTATTCATACTAATTGGCCGATTTCGAGTTTAAAACCCTAACTAGGGTTTGTAGTTTGATATTTTTCCTTTTCTGTTATTCTACTGACTTGCATGCGAGATTTTTCCCTTTTCTTCGTCCGTGTTTACTTGATTTCTTTCCTTACCTATGTTTAATCAATTATTTTCCTTGTTTGTGCATCCATTTTTTAAGACTATATAAACCCATCCCGTATTGTCACGACCCAAAATCCTTTGAAAGGTCGTGATGGCGCCGGACACCTCTGTCAAGTAAGCCAACACTACAAGTTAATTAAATTTCTATTTTAGTATTTTGAAATCATTACTTTTCATTACATTATATAATAATCAATAAACTAGACTGAGTAAATAACGATGTCTTAAAAGATTCAATTAACAAATAAATCCCAAAGTGAATGAGCAATTTCTAGGAAACAAATGTAATACAATAACTGTCCGGAATACAAATTGGACAGAAAAGAAAATACAATACTCTGAAGGAGACTCTGCTGGCTGCGGGCCGTCTCGAGGGATGCAGCTCACCTAAGTCTCTGAATCGACCACGCTGCTATTCCCACAAGGACACAGTCCATACCTGTACATGTACATCAAAATGTACAGAATGTGTTGTATGAGTACGAATTAAGCTAGAAAATGATTCCATAGGTTTATTGCATCCTTTAATTTCATTTCTAAAAATATCTCTCCTTCATTTTCTTAAGAACACTATTCATGCCATGAACTAAGGTTTATAAAATCAATCATCCAGCCATAACAACTTAAAACAAATATTAGAATTACTCTCACCGACTCATATGAAATGGGCTTGAAGCGTTAGTAATACTTTCCTGAAGGTTTTCCTTAAAAATTCAATGTTTGAGAAATTTGATGTTCTTGAACAACTTGAAGGATTTCTTGGGATTTCAAAGACTGAATGATGTTAATACTAGTGTTAATAGGATGTTATTAACTTAAAATATTCAATGAAACTCACCTTGTATTGTTAAGTAGTCCCCTAGGTCGAATCCACCATGAAAGAAACAATCCCTAGCTCAAGAAAATCCGCAAAAATAGCTGCTGCCCGTGACTGCCTTATATAGGCACAGGTGCTTCATCGAGTTGTACCTTGCGTTGTGCAGGTTGTACATCATATTACAAGTTTTCCCCTGCTGCACACCTTCTATTAAAACGCCCATAACTCCTTGTAAAAATATCCAAATGACGAACGGTTTGAAGATTTAGAAATTAGACATGAATATGTTTCATTTGATAGGTTTTACACCATATAAGTCCTTATATATTCCAAGTTATGAGATTCCAAATTCGGCTCCATGCATCAGAAATTTCTGGAGAAATTGCTTCACCAGCCATCATCAATAGATCATAACTTTCTGATCAAATGTCCAAATGATGAATGGTTTAAATTTTTAGAAACAAGAATCAAAGATCTACAACTTTCTTGTTTTGATAATTTCCATATTCTTTATATAATTTGAAATATGTGCTTCCAAAGTCACCTCTTCGATCGCACCAATTGCTGTCTAAAAACAGCTTTTGCAGCAGAAAAACAGCAGCTCATTTGTCCGAAATCTATTCCTTTAACCTTCTGAAATCCACCCGAGGTCCTCAAGACCTTAAACAGTTACACCAGAATGTCCCAAAATACAATACGAACTTAGTCGAGGCTTCAAACCACTTCAAACAACGCCGAAATTACGAATCACGCATTGAATCGAATTGTGAGTTTTCAAATCTTTCTATATTTTGCACCAAAACATATCAAATCAATCCGGAAAGACTTAAAATTTTGCACGCGAGTCATAAATGACATAATAGAGTTGTTCCAATTTTCAGAATCGGATTCCGACCCCGATATCAAAAAGTCAAACTTTTCTAAGATCTTCTATTTTTAACTTTCACCAAAATGCGCCAAATTGTCTTACGGACTTCCAAATCCAAATTTGAATATGCGCCTAAGTCTGAAATCACTATATGAAACTATTGGAATCATCAAAATTCCATTCCGTGGTCATTTGCTCAAAATCAATCCTTAGTCAGATTCTTCCAACTTAAAGTTTCCGAAATGAGAATTCTCTTTCCATATCCACTCCGAACTTCCCGAATTTCAATTCCAACCATGCGTACAAGTCATAATACCTGAAGTCAAGCTGCTCATGGTCTCGAACCGCCAAAGAATGCGCTAGAGCTCAAAACGACCGGTCGGGTCGTTACATTCTCTCCCACTTAAACATATGTTCGTCCTCGAATGTGCTATGAACTGCTCCGGAGTTGTCCAAAATCACTGTTTAACACCTCGTGCACCTGCCCATGCTACCACAACCCAATTGAGTACATTTGCTCGAACAACCTAAAGATTTCCCTTTTTACTTAGGCAAATAAGCCTTAGAGACAATTTCTAACACTTGGAATTCTCTACCAGGCATGTTTCCAACATACGAACACAGTATCAATCACCACACGATGTACCCGAATATGATTGTATTCCTTTACTGAATTAGCACCATACACTGCATAATTCACCAAACCATAATAACTTTCTCTGATCTTAATAGCTAATATTTCACGAATCTTATGCTCCCAATGCATCTCATGACCTATTTACATCTTGCCCCAATTTTTACATGACCGCCACGACGAAAGAGATGTGTAGAATTTCATAACCAACTGCAGAGTCAATAAATCACTAAACCTCTTCTCTTGACTAGAATCATCACCTCATTATGAATCAAATAATGGTATTTGTTCTTTAAAAAACTTCATTTAATCTGATTGCACTACTCATAGATCCTATCATCTTGTCTCACCCAGTATAAGATGCCCAAGCAATAAGCCACCCCAGATTCTGCCCAAAATCTCATATGATGCCACAATGTGCCAATAGGCTACAATATCGAATGTGATACACAAAGAAAACGAACTCTGTAAGGGACTGCTCAACCCACACAACTAATATGAACTTTCCTCAGAATATAGGAAGCAAAACACACGAAATAGATATAGGGGACTGTACTCAAAATCACACTGTTGCGGCGTGCAACTCGCTCCAAACAACATACCCGTGGCGGCGTTCCACCCGACCCAAACACAAAATTTATAAGGAAATATTTACCGAGCTAAAGTGCTCATAATTACAAAACATATGAATGTCAGACACAAGCACGCCAAGCGCATAATACCATCCCTAGGGAGAGAGATAGCGTCATACGCTACAAAACTCAAGCACAACTAAGGTGCGATCTGTGATCTAAATCTTGAGAGCCATCCTGCTCACATAACACTATCGCTACGCGGAACCTCAACACATATGAAATTTATCTAGCTATTTCACAACTCACGCGACACAATATAGCATTACATGAAATAGCCAACGACAAAATAACATCCAACGTTCGAATACTCCTCCATAAGGAGTTCTATACTGAAATGAACATACAATACCTGATATAGAGCCCACATTCATATTTAAATCCAATCACCGACCTCAAGATGATTCTGATCACACTATATTGGGCTAATAACCTTTCATGGGTCCATAATACCCCCCTCTTTCCATAACACACAAGGTCACCCATCATAACCGGAGTAGACCTCCACAGTCCGCACCCCAATAAACCGAGTGCCATTCAGGCATAAATCCTCAAATTAACAATATCACTACAATTTTTACACTTCGTTTCAAATCATCGATCAACTAACTAACTACCTGTCACACTTATACAATCTTCCCGCAGCCACGCTCCTACGACCTTCTACACACGGTAACAAGTCTGCACATCCATACCACCGTCCGCACTGATGCTATAAAGAAAATCAAGAAGCCGCAAGTCAGAACACAAAGCACCTTACACAGGACACCGATCTCAGGTGACGCCAAAGACAATACCAACTTACTCCAACATCTGAATCCTTTCCTACTCATTTGAGCTCGTGACATTCTTGTTAACCCCAAACTGCAACCTTGATCCTTAACTTTCAAATTTCATGACGCTCACTGCACCTATCCTACCAATATGCGAGAGCCCAATAATTTCATCTTAACTTCTGGACTACCGATAGGGTAAACACTTCATCATATAGAAACCTTTTACTTAACTCATTTCAAGAGAACCATTGCAACACTTGACTGAATTCTCATACCCGCAGAAAATATCAATCTCAAGTAGTGATCTAACCCACCATAACTCTTACGGGATCCATCTGCACATAACAGGCCATAATACTTGTATGCCTCTAACTAAAATCAATCATGGCGGTCGTCAAGCCTGCACACCGCCACAATTCACATGTATAACTTAACACGCTGAAAGAACTGATCACTGCCACCATCATGTCAATTCAACTGTTGCTAACTGGTACACTCATTTTGATACTTCCTCTATGAGTCCGAAGTTATTTTTTTCCATTTTCTCAAATGCTAAACCATAGACCGAAGATAACATAGAACATTCCAAGCCCCATTTTCATAATCCACTCTAGAAGCTCGATACTTAACCATAACACAGACTCGAAATCGTTCTGTTAGCACTTAATGAACACTCTGAATCTCTAGCAACATCCATATATTTGACCTCTTACTGGATAGTCAGTAAAATACTTCTCAGAAGAATTGCCAACCACGCGACCACTGACCTTCTCACACGAGATAACCCCCTCTGGAAATTACTTGCTGAAATCTTCCAACGTCGCTGCACGGGGTAAGATCACTACGACATCAATTGTCACGCCCCGAAATCCCACCATCGGTCCGTGATGGCGTCTAACGTTGAACCCGCTAGAAAAACCAGCGTATATAGCTAAACTAGCATAAAAATCTCAACTTTCCAGAATAAGCTAAAATGCTTCGAAATTAAATCAGCGGAATAAATACAGTTTAAGCTAAGTAAATACAATCACAATATAACGATGCAAAATTTCCTAAAACCTGGAGTCACAAACTCACGAACTGTCTAAGAGTGCTAAATACAAGTCTAAAAGGAAATACATGTCTTCCTTCGAAACTAAAGGAAAAACAAGATAGAATCGAAGACAAGGGGATAGAAGAGACGCCAAGGTCCACGAACGCCAGCGGGTATACCTTGAAACCTCTATGATGAACTGGAAGACACTCCCACTAATGATGTCCTCCGGGTCCAGCTGTGTAATCCGCACAACATAAAAGAAGTGCAGGTGTAGCATCAGTACAATGCATGACATCACCCTTCGTGCTTTACTCTCATACTCACCAAAACAAGTGCACGGAATCACCCTTCGTGCTTTAACACTCTTCCTCACCCAAACAGCATTCACAAACAACGGGCAAGGGAGTAAACAGAATAGAAATTGAAATCCTGGCAAGGGAGACAATATCAAACAATTAAATCCCGGCAAGGGAAACATCAATTAAACAATTAAATCCCGGCAAGGGTATATTTCAATAACTCTTTCTCTTTCTTTCACTTTCATTTCCATGATTTATTCTATCACTTGAGCCAACGCTTCAAAGACTGTAATATCTCATATTTCTTCATTATTCATTTCACAATCTGAGCCAATGCTCCAAAGACGTAATATCTCATAATTCTTTACCATTCATGTTACAATTTGAGCCAATGCTCCAAAGGATGTAATTATCTCATATATCTTCATAATTCATTTCACAAGTTGAGCCAATGTTCCAAAGATGTTTAAAGAATACAATTCCCTTCACATATTCTTCACAACATATAGAAATCATAAATTAAGCATGGGAATTACCACAAAATCAGAATATTCACAATATAAGGCCTCACGGTCATGCTAGACTCCAATGTATAGATACTCGTCACCATGCCTATACATCGTACTCTACAATTAGCAAGTAGCAATCAAGACTCAACTCCTATTCCCTCAAGCTAAGGTTAGACCGAACACTTACCTCGGTTCCGAAGCATAGCAATCAACCTTCTAACACCGCTTTTCCTTTAGAATTTGACACCGAAATGGTATTATCTAGGCATAATCAACTCAAGTATATCAATAAGGATTCAAATATTCAATTACATGGCTTAATTATCAATTTCCTAGCATACTTTCAATTTTATCAAAATTCGACCTCGGGCCCCCTCACTCGAATTCTCGAAACTTTTGAAGGAAACACTCACCCAAGGCCTAAAGATCATAAATACACGATTTTTACTTGATTTCATGGCCAATTCACTGAAAATTCTAAGGTGAGCACAAGTTCTAGGTTACTACCCATTTTCTTGAATTTTTGGCACTAATTTGTGTAATTAATTAGGCTAATATACATGCATAAAACAAGTTTATGGGTGGGAACTACTTACCTTGCAAGACCTAGTCGAAAGCTCTCAACAATGGAGGAATTCATCTAAGGAAGGAGATGAAAAATGAGAGAAATGGGTTTAAAACCCGTATTTAGTCTCACTGCCTGAACAGTGATTGCACCTGCGATGGATGCGACCGCACCTGCGGTATCGCACTTGCGAGGAAAACCTCGCACCTGTGGAACTGGGCTGGGGGTCTGGGATCGCACCTGCGAAAGGGGAGACCGCACCTGCGATCTCGCTCCTGCGAGAAATGTGACGCACCTGCGATGGCTAGCCAGGCCACTGGTGATCGCTCCTGCTATGCTTGGGACCGCACTTGCGGTCTCACACCTGCGATGCTGGGAAACCGCACCTGCGGTCACACCAGAGCAGGTGCACCAGCAGTTGAGTTTGCTGGTTTTTAGCCCCGTTAGGTGGCGGGAAGTCACCTGGGCCCACCCGAGCCCTAATACAAGTATACCAACGAGTCCCAAATCATAATACTGACTCGCTTGAGCCTTCGGAATACTCAAAATAACGCTAAAACTCGAAATCACACCCCCAAACCTCAAGAATCAACTTAGGAATTTTAAGTTTTCTAACCTCGCTAAAAATATGCTGAACTGCCCTATACAACTCGGAACGACACCAAATTTTACAGATTACTCACACAACATCCCACGAACATACCCGCGCGATCAAATTGCTAAAATAACATCACACATAGAATCAAACCTCAATATCCATGAAATCTGTCAAAGTTCATAAAACGTCAAATTTTCCATTTTTAAGTCCGAAACACGTTAAACAAAATCCGATTTCAACCAAACTTTACAGAAAGTGCTTAAACCATATATAAGACCTGTACCGGGCGCCGGAACCAAAATACGGGCCCGATACTATTACTTTCATGTCTGATTTCATTTTCAATTTCCTTAAATATTTCCAGCAAACAATTTTACTCAAAAATTCATTTCTCGGGCTTGGGACCTTGGAATTAGATTCAAGGAATACGGCCAAGTACCACATTTTCCTACGGACCCTCGGGGACCGTCAAATTACGGGTTCGGGTCTGTTTACCCAAAATGTTGACCGAAGTCAAATTTATACATTTCAATATCAAATCTTAGCATATTTCACAAAATTTCATATTTAGGTTGTCCGACTACGTACCCGGACCGCGCACACAAATATAGGCAATTATAAATGAGGTTTTCAAGACCTCGGAAGTATGGGATGGGTAGTAACATAGGTGATGACTCCTTTGGGTCGTCACATTCTCCACCTCTAAAACAATTGTTCATCCTCAAACGGACAGAAGAAGGAAGTACCTGAGTCGGGAAATAAATGGGGGTAACGGCTCCACATATCGGACTCGGACTCCCAGGTCGATGCCTCAGGAGGCTGACCTCTCCACTGAACACGAACAGAAGGGAAACTCTTGGATCTCAACTGACGAACCTGCCGGTCTAGAATAGCTACTGGCTCCTCCTCATAAGATAAGTCCTTGTCTAACTGGATAGTGCTGAAATCTAACATGTGGGTTGGATCGCGGTGATACCTCCGAAGCATGGACACATGACACACTGGATGTACGGCTGATAAGCTAGGTGGAAATGCCAGTCTATATGCCACCTCTCCCACTCAATCAAGAATCTCAAACGGACCAATGAATCTAGGCCTAAGCTTGCCCTTCTTCCCAAATCTCATCACGCCCTTCATAGGCGACACTCGGAGCAATACTCGCTCACCAACCATGAAAGCCACATCTCGAACCTTGCGATTTACATAAGTCTTTTGCTTGGACTGAGCTATATGAAGCCTATCCTGAATGATCCTGACCTTGTCCAAGGCCTCCTGAACCACATCTGTACCCAACAACCGAGCCTCTCCCGGCTCAAACCATCCCAACGGAGATCGACACCGCCTATCATATAAAGCCTCGTAAGGATCCATCTGGATACTCGTCTGGTAGTTGTTTTTGTAGGAAAACTCTGCTAAAGGCAAGAACTGATCCCATGATCCTCCAAAGTCAATGACACAAGCTCGGAGCATATCCTCCAATATCTGAATAGTCCGCTCGGACTGCCCATCCGTCTGAGGATGAAATGCTGTGCTCAACTCCACTTGGGTGCCTAACCCTCGCTGAACTGCTCCCCAGAAACGCGAGGTAAACTGCGCGCCCCGATCCGAAATGATAGATACCGGCACACCATGAAGGAAAATAATCTCCCGGATATAGATCCCATCTAACCTCTCGGATGAATAGGAGACTGCCACAGGAATGAAATGCGCTGACTTGGTCAGTCGATCAACAATGACCCACACTGCATCAAACTTCTTCCGGGTCAACGGAAGTCCGGTAACGAAGTCCATAGTGATGCTCTCCCACTTCCACTCGGGAAGCTCAATCCTCTGAAATAGGCCACCAGGCCTCTGATGCTCATACTTAACCCGTTGACAATTCAAACACCGCGCCACATATGCCACAATATCCTTCTTCATTCTATGCCACCAATAATGTTGCTGCAAATCCTTATAGATCTTCGTGGCGCCCGGATGAATAGAGTACCGGGAACTATGGGCCTCCTCTAAAATCAACTCTCGGATCCCATCAACATTGGGCACACAAACTCGCCCCTGTAATCTCAAAACACCATCATCATCTAAGGTCACCTGCTTGGCACCTCCGCGCTGCACGGTGTCCCTAAGGACACACAAATGGGGATCATCAAACTGCCGATCACGGATACGCTTTAATAATGAAGAACGAGCGACCGTACAATCCAACACTCGACTAGGCTCAGAAATATCCAACCTCACAAATCGATTGGCCAAATCCTGAACATCCAAAGCAATAGAACTCTGCCTGACCAGAATAAAAGCAAGACTGCCCATACTAGCTGATTTCCTACTCAAAGCATCGACCATCACATTGGCCTTCCCCTAGTGATATAAGATGGTAATATCGTCATCCTTCAACAACTCCAACCATCTTCTCTGCCTCAAATCCAAATCTTTTTGCTTGAACAAGTACTGAAGACTCTTATGATCAGTGAACACCTCACACGCCACGCCATACAGGTAGTGCCTCCAAATCTTCAGTGCGTGGACAATGGCTGCCAACTCTATATCTCGCATGGGTAGTTCTTCTCATGAATTTTCAACTGCGTCGAAGCATAAGCAATGACCTTGCCATCCTGTATCAATACTGCACCAAGACCAATACGGGAAGCATCGCAATAGACTGTATAAGGCCCTGAACCAGTGGGCAAAACCAATACAGGTGTCGTAGTTTCTCTGAAAGCTCGTCTCACACTCGCCCGACCATCTGAACTGGGCACCCTTCTGGGTCAACCTAGTCATTGGGGCTACAATAGATGAGAATCCCTCCACGAGCCGACGATAATAGCCTACTAATCCCAAGAAACTCCGAATCTCTGTAGCTGATGCTGGTCTACGCCAGTTCTTGACTGCCTCAATCTTCTTCGAGTGAACCTGAATACCCTCTACTGACACGACATGACCCAGGAATGCAACTGAACTCAACCAGAACTCACACTTTGAAAACTTTGCATAAAGCTGACTATCCTTCAGAGTCTGAAGAACCACTCTGAGATATTGCTCATGCTCTTCCTGACTGCGGGAGTATATCAATATATCGTAAATGAAAACTATCACGAACGAGTCCAAATAAGGCATGAACACTTGGTTCATCAAATCCATAAAGGTTGCTGGGGCATTCCTCAACCCGAACGACATGACTAAGAACTCGTAATGCCCGTACCGAGTGCGGAAAGCTGACTTTGGGACATCGGATGCCCTAATCCTCAACTGATGGTAGCCAGATCTCAAGTCTATCTTTGAAAATACCTTGGCACCCTGAAGCTGATCGAACAAATCATCAATCCTCGGTAGTGGATACTTATTCTTGATTGTAACCTTGTTCAATTGCCGGTAATCAATGCACATCCTCATCGAACCATCCTTTTTCTTCACAAACAACACTGGAGCACCACAAGGGGAAACACTGGGTCTAATGAAACCCTTCCCAAGCAAATCCTGCAATTGTTCCTTCAACTCTTTCAACTCTGGCGGGGCCATGCGATACAGCGAAATAGAAATGGGCTAGGTGCCCGGAGCCAGATCAATGCAGAAGTCAATGTCCCTGTGGGATGGCATCCCTGGTAGGTCTGAATGGAAAACCTCAGGAAACTCACAAACCACCGGCACCGAATAAATAGAGGGAACCTCAACACTGGAATAGTGCACATAAGCCAAATAAGCCAAACACCCCTTCTCGACCATTCGCCGAGCCTTCACATACGAAATAACACTACGGGTAGAATGACCAGGAGTTCCTTTCCACTCCAAACGGGGCAAATTTGGCAAGGCTAAGGTCACCGTCTTGGCATGGCAATCTAAGATGGCATGATATGGGGAAAACCAGTCCATCCCCAATATAACATCAAAGTCGACCATACCCAAAAGAAACAAATCAACACGGGTCTTAAGACCCCCAATCACCACAACACAAGAATGATGGACACGATCGACCATGATAGGGTCGCCCACTGGTGTAGATACATAAACAGGAACACTCAGTGGATCACTAGGCATGACCAGGTATGGTGCAAAATAAGATGACACATACGAATACGTAGACCTTGGATCAAATAGCACTGAAGCCTCTCGATCACAAACCCGAATAGTACCTGTAATGACTGCATATGAAGACTCAGCCTCTAGCCTGGCTGGAAGAGCATAACATCGGGGCTGGGCCCCACCACCTTGAACCACATCTCTTGGACGGGCGGCTGATGGCTGGCCTCCACCTCTGGCGGCCTGAGCTCCATCTCTATGACCTCTACCTCCACCTCTAGCACCTCTACCCCAACCTCTAGCTGGTTGGGCAGGCTGTGGAACACCCGATGCCTGTACCATGGCACGAGAACCCTGATGCTGAAAACTACTTGATGCTCAAGGGAAAAATCTGGCAAGGTGACCCAGATCGCCACAAGTGTAACAAGACCTCAACTTTTGAGGGAACTGAATCTGAGCTTGTCGACCTGAATGACCACCCCGGAAACTCTGATGATGCGGTGCACTGATGGGAGCTGGTGGCGCACTGTAAGACTGCTAATCAGAATAGTGGGGTTGATAACCATGACCACCCGAAGTACCGTGGGAAACCTGAAGAGCTGAATGAAAAGGTCTGGGAGGATGACCTCGTCCTGACGAATCCCTGCCCCCAAATGAGGCTCCACTGAAACGACTGAAATGACGGGGCCTCTTGTCAGCCCCCTGACCACCACCCTGTGACAGAATCATCTCAATCCTCCTGGCCATATTGGCCGCATCCTGGAACGATATGTCTGTACCTGACTCTCTAGCCATCTGAAGTCTGATAGGTCGGGCTAATCCCTCAATAAATCTCTGAACCCTCTCCCGATCAGTGGGAAGTATCATAAGAGCATGTCGGGCTAGAGTGATGAATCTGGTCTCGTACTGAGTGACTGACATAGATCCCTGCTGGAGACGCTCAAACTGTCTCCGAAGGTCCTCTCTCTGAGTAATGGGAAGGAACTTCCCCAGAAATACCTCTGAGAATTGAGTCCAAGTCAAAGGTGTAGATCCAGCTGTCCTGGCTAGGCAATAATCTCTCCACCAACTCTTGGCTGCGCCCGATGACCGAAAAGTAGCAAAGTCAACCCCGTTGGACTCCACTACGCCCATGTTCCGAAGAACCTCGTGGCAGCTATCCAAGTAATCCTGGGGATCCTCTGATGATGAACCAGTGTAAGTAGCAGTGAATAACTTGGTGAACCTGTCCAGTCTCCACAGAGCATATGCTGACATAGGTGCTCCCTCTGCTAGCGGTGCTGCCATACCCGGCTGAGCTACTCCGGCTGGCTGAGGTGCCGGAGTCTGAAACTGTGGAGCTAGCTGCTCTGTCACACGGGCGGCAGGAGTCTGGGAACCTCTTTCAGCCTGAGAGACGGCTGGTGTTGTAGGAAGGAGACCCTCATATGCTACACTCTCCATGAGTCCGACTAGACGGACAAGGGCGTCCTGAAGCACTGGGGTAGCTATGAACCTCTCTGGAACCTGAGCTGGTCCAACTGGGACTGCCGGAAATGGGACCTCCTCGTCAAACTCGACCTGAGGGTCCTCCACTGGGGCTGCTGCTCTAGGCTGAGCCCGGCTGCAGCCTCGGCCTCTAGCACGGCCTCGTCCTCGACCTCGACCCCGAGTAGGAGTTGTAGCAGGAGTGTCAGGCTGCTAGGCAGAACCATGGGAAGCACGCATCCTCGCCATCTGCGAGAGTATAGAATAGAAACTCAATCAGTACTCGGAATCAAAGCGCACGATAGAGAAGAAAAGAAATATGGAGTCATCCTAACTTTGTAGCCTCTGGGGGATAAGCACAGACGTCACCGTACCGATCCCTCAGACTCTACCAAGTTGTCCGTGAGTTGTGAGACCTAAGTAACCAAGTGCTCTGATACCAACTTGTCACGCCCCGAAATTCTACCATCGGGATGTGATGGCGTCTAACGTTAAACCCACTAGACAAGCCAACGTATATAGCTAAATAGCATAAAAAAATCTCAACTTTCCTGAATAAGCTAAAACGCTTCGAAATTAAATCAGCGGAATAAATACAGTTTAAGCTAAGTAAATACAATCACAATATAACGACGCAAAATTTCCCAAAACCTGGAGTGACAAACTCACGAACTGTCTAAGAGTGCTAAATATAAGTCTGAAAGGAAATACATGTCTGCCTTCGAAACTAAAGGAAAAACAAGACAGAATCGAAGACAAGGGGATAGAAGAGACGCCAAGGCCCACGAACGCCAGCATGTATACCTTGAAACCTCTATGATGAACTAGAAGACACTCCCACTTATGATGTCCTCCGGGTCCGGCTGCTTAATCTGCACAACATAAAAGAAGTGCAGGTGTAGCATCAATACAACCAACCCCATGTACAGAGTAAGTGCCTGGCCTAACCTCAGCGAAGTACTGACTAGGCTAGAACCTGACTACCAAATAAACCTGTGTAGTTCAAATAAATATATATACATATATACAACAAATAGGAAATGTAGGGAGAAAACAATTAAGGAAGGGGAACATGTTGTGGGGAGATGACAATTTCATATAAGAAATCTTAATAAGGAAAGGAACAACAAGCCATCATATCAATAAGGACAAGAAATCACAAACTCGCACGGCATCACCTCGCGTGCTTTTACTCTCGTCCTCACTATGAAATGTATAATATAATCAATGTAAATCATGGCACGACATCACCCTTCGTACATTTACTCTCGTCCTCCCTATGTAATGTATAATATAATCAATGTAAATCATGGCACGGCATCACCCTTCGTGCTTTTACTCTCTTCCTCACTATGCAATGTATAGTGTAATCAATGAATATCGGTACGGAATGGTACATCGTACGGTACGGCATCACCCTTCATGCTTTACACTCTTTCCTCACAATGTCAAACAATGCACGGCATCACCCTTCGTGCTTTAACACTCTTCCTCACCCAAACATCAATCACAAACAGGGGCAAGGGAGTAAACAGAATAGATATAGAAATCCCAGCAAGGGAACAATAACAGAAATATCAACATCCCAGCAAAGGAGAAAATATCAAACAATGCACGGCATCACCCTTTGTGCTTTACTCTCATTCTCACCAAGACAAGTGCACGGCATCACCCTTCGTGCTTTACTCTCATACTCACCAAAACAAGTGCACGGCATCACCCTTCGTGCTTTAACACTCTTCCTCACCCAAACAGCATTCACAAACAACGGGCAAGGGAGTAAACATGATAGAAATTGAAATCTCGGCAAGGGAGACAATATCAAACAATTAAATCCCGGCAAGGGAAACATCAATTAAACAATTAAATCCCGGCAAGGGTATATTTCAATAACTCTTTCTCTTTCTTTCACTTTCATTTCCATGATTTATTCTATCACTTGAGCCAACGCTCCAAAGACTGTAATATCTCATATTTCTTCATTATTCATTTCACAATCTGAGCCAATGCTCCAAAGACGTAATATCTCATAATTTTTCACCATTCATGTTACAATTTGAGCCAATGCTCCAAAGGATGTAATTATCTCATATATCTTCATAATTCATTTCACAAGTTGAGCCAATGCTCCAATGATGTTTAAAGAATACAATTCCCTTCACATATTCTTCACAACATATAGAAATCATAAACTAAGCATGGGAATTACCACAAAATCAGAATATTCACAATATAAGGCCTCACGGTCCTGCTAGACTCCAATGTATATATACTCGTTACCATGCCTATACATCGTACTCTATAATTAGGAAGTAGCAATCAAGACTCAACTCCTATTCCCTCAAGCTAAGCTTAGACCGAACACTTACCTCGGGTCCGAAGTATAGAAATCGACCTTCTAACACCGCTTTTCCTTTAGAATTTGACTCCGAAATGGTATTATCTAGGCATAATCAACTCAAGTATATCAATAAGGATTCAAATATTCAATTACATGGCCTAATTATCCATTTCCTAGCATACTTTCAATTTTATCAAAATTTGACCCCGGGCCCGCTCGCTCGGATTCTCGAAACTTTCGAAGGAAACACTCACCCAAGGCCTAAGGATCATAAATACACGATTTTTACTTGATTTCATGACCAATTCACTGAAAGTTCTAAGGTGATCACAAGTTCTAGGTTACTACCCATTTTCTTGAATTTTTGGCACTAATTTGTGTAATTAATTAGGCTAAGATACATGCATAAAACAAGTTTATGAGTGGGAACTACTTACCTTGCAAGACCTGGTCGAAAGCTGTCAACAATGGAGGTATTCGTCTATGGAAGGAGATGAAAAATGAGAGAAATGGGTTTAAACCCCGTATTTAATCTCACTGCTTCAACAGTGACCGCACATGCGATGGATGCGACCGCACCTGCGGTATCGCACTTGCGAGGAGAACCTCGCACCTTCGGAACTGGGCTGGGGGTCTGGGATCGCACCTGCGAAAGGGGAGACCGCACCTGCAATCTCGCTCCTGCAAGAAATGCGACGCACCTGCGATGGCTGGCCAGGCCACTGGTGATCGCACCTGCGATGCCTGGGACCGCATTTGTGGTCTCGCACCTGCGATGCTGGGCAACCGCACCTGCGGTCACTCCAGAGCAGGTGCACCAGTAGCTGAGTTTGCTGGTTTTTAGCCCCGTTAGGTACCGGGAAGGCACCTGGGCCCACCCGAGCCCTAATCCAAGTATACCAACGAGTCCCAAATACGGACTCGCTCGAGCCTTCAGAACACTCAAAACAATGCTAAAACTCGAAATCACACCCCAAACCTCAAGAACCAACTTAGGAATTTTAAGTTTTCTAACCTCGCTAACAGCGTGCCGAACTGACCTATACATCTCGGAACGACACCAAATTTTACAAATTACTCACACAACATCCCACGAGATTACCCGTGCGATCAATTCGCCAAAATAACATCACACATAGAATCAAACCTCAATATCCATGAAATCTATCAAATTTCCTAAAACATCAAATTTTCCATTTTTAAGTCGGAAACACGTTAAACGAAATCCGATTTCAACCAAACTTTACAGAAAGTGCTTAAACCCTATATAAGACCTGTATCGGGCGCCGGAACCAAAATACGGGCCCGATACCATTACTTTCAAATCAGATTTCATTTTCAATTCCCATAAATATTTCCAGCAAACAATTTTACTCAAAAATTCATTTCTCGGGCTTGGGACTTCGAAATTCGATTCCGGGCATACGGCCAAGTCCCATATTTTTCTACGGACCCTCTGGGACCATCAAATCACGGGTCCGAGTCTGTTTACCCAAAATGTTGACCGAAGTCAAATTTATTCATTTCAATATCAAATCTTACCATATTTCACAGACTTTCATATTTAGGCTGTCCGGCTACGTACCCGGACCGGGCACACAAATTGAGGCAATTATAAATGAGGTTTTCAAGGCCTCGAAAGTACGGGATAGGTAATAACATAGGTGATGACCCCTTTGGGTCGTCACATCGATGACCCATCCTGAGCCCGTTTTCATTCACCAATTGTACTAGTCCGTTCACTCCTTATGGACATCAACTAAATGTACGACAATAAATTCCAATTCAAAATTATATTGCATCCTTCTTCATATCAAGCAACTCCTTTCTGTTGCATCCATTCTCCCGTCGTATAATAGCCAATATTTCAAATTAAGCCCGTGGACCCAATCACCGTCCACTAAAATTCCCAAAACACTCTAAACTTTTCCTCAAGGTGTGCAGCTATCCTACCACAGAACCCATATGCTACGATGCCACTCTCCCACTTTGGTCACACTCACTCCTTTAAGAAACTACTCGACTTTCTCTTCTTACACCTGGCCTTCTAGAAATTTAACCACCACCTGACACTTCCCACATGTCCTTCCTCATCCTTTGCTACCCAGCTGTTGCCTTGGATCAATATCTATCTCTATAGCACTTGAACCGATAGATTGCTACTAACTTCAACCCCTTCCGAAGATCCTCCTTCTCGAGCCGTCAGCATTAGAAATACCTATTCAATCATGGACCACCGCACCCCGCGATCTCTGACACCCACTTCTCCAATACTATCTCACAATATCCTGCCCTAAAGGCAAATTGTATAAGGTCATAACACCGGCGAACTTAACACATTCAATCGAGGACGACGACACCACAACGCAGATGAAAATTCCACCACACTTGAAAACACCCAGTCTCATTACTCTATCAACCCAAACTTGAACACTTACAATCTGATTGCCTTTCCTCTTCCGGAAATGAAATACCTAATTTCCGAATGGCGTCGGACACCTCTGTCAAACAAGCCAACACTAAAATTTAATTAAATTTATATTTTAGTATTTTGAAATCATTACTTTTCATTACATTATATAATAATCAATAAACTTTACTGAGTAAATAACGATTTCTCAACAAATTCAATTAACAAATAAATCCCAAAGTCATCCCAGAACCCGGTGTCGCAAGTGCATGAGCAATTTCTAGGAAACAAATGTAATACACTAACTATCCGGAATACAAATTGGACAAAAAAGAAAATATAATACTCTAAAGGAGACTCTGCTGGCTGCGGGCCGTCTCGAGGGATGCAGCTCACCTTAGTCTCCAAATCAACCACACCGCTATGCCCACAATGACACAGTCCATACCTGTACATGTACATCAAAATGTACAGAAAGTGTAGGTTGAGTACGAAAACAACGCGTACCTAGTAAGTATCCCACCTAACCTCGAAGTAATAGTGACGAGAGGTCGACTACGAGTAGCGGTCCAATAATATCAGGTACAGTAACAAAATGAATAATTATGAAACAAAGGAAATATATAAAACAAACAAGTATAAATTACATGGTACGATTCCCTCCTTACAATTCACTCAGCTCTCAATTAGCAAATTCCTTCCGTAACCAAGACATATACATAAATACAGGGGTTTTCATCAAAGAGGTTGTTATACTTCAACTAAGGGGAAAACCCTCAGATACACTGGCTTCTAGCCAAATATTACGCACGATTCAATGAGGATAATATATATATATATATAGGAAATGCCGAGGCATACGGCTCGATCTAACATAAAAGTAAATTGTGCACTGTCAAAGGACCGAACGGCGCGAACCATAGATGCATCTATTAACTTGTCGAGGCGGACGGCCCGCTCCCATGAGAGTGTCGTACATAAATCCTGCCGAGGCAAACGGCCCGATCCCATAAGAGTGTGGTAGGAGGACTTACCCCGCTCGCGAATCATACATGTGACGCAGTTACACATAGATTTCTCAAGTTATTAAAGCATTCTTCCATTTCTTTTCAAAACATGAACTTTCAGTGAAAACTTTCAAGATTCACATTTTTATAACAATTTCGATTCCTTTCAAAAATATTTAATAAGTATTCTAAATCCAGCTTCTTCACAAAGGAAACAATAAACAAAAATAAAATATAATAACAACAAAGCATGATGTAAGCCTAAAACTACTCGGACATACGCATAACTAATAGCTATGTATGGACTCTCGTCACCTCGTGCGTACGTAGCACCCCACAAATAGTAGCACATAATTAATTATTTCACCTATGGGGACAATTCCCTCTTACAAGGTTAAAAAGGAGACTTACCTCGCTCCAGAGTTCCATAGCGGATCCCAAGCCTTTCAAACAACTCGACCAATGGTCAACGCTCCAAAACTCGCTTTCGCTTTATTAACATTCACAAGATTTTAATCCTCCTCCGACATCGTAACACTGAATAAAATGCTCATGCACCACCAACAAATTGATATCTACAATTACAATCTCAATTACAATCAAAATATGACTCAAAAATATTTATCAATATACATATATGGCTCACAAGTTGGCTACAAGCCTCCAGATCAAATCGTCTAGTAGGTTCACTTACTAGAACATCCAAATCCACTCTTATCATTTAATACCCATTTGAAGTCATCAATGATACTACATTAATTTTCCAACACAGCCAAGTTACTATTCATCGTCTTTCTTAACCAACATTTCCAAATATTAAATTTGGTGATTACTCAATTGAACACTTACAATTAAGCTAGAAAATGATTCCATAGGTTCATTGCATCCTTTAATTTCATTTCTAAAAATACTATTTATCTCTCCTTCATTTTCTCAAGAACACTATTCATGCCATGAACTAGGGTTTATGAAATCAATTATCCAGACATAACAACTTGAAACAAATATTAGAATTACTCTCACCGACTCATAAGAAATGGGCTTGAAGCGTTAGTATTACCTTCCTGAAGGTTTTCCTTAAAAATCCAATGTTTGAGGAATTTGGTGTTCTTGAACAACTTGAAGGATTTCTATGGATTTCAAAGATTGAATGATGTTAATACTAGTGTTAATATGATGTTATTAACTTAAAATATCCAATAAAACTCACATTGTATTGTTAAGTAGTCCCCAAGGTCGAATCCGCCATGAAAGAAACAATCCCTGGCTCAAGAAAATCCTCAAAAATGGCTGCTGCCCGTAAATGCCTTATATAGGCACAGATGCTTCATTGAATTGTACCTTGCATTGTGCAGGTTGTACATCCTATTACAAATTTTCCCCTGCTGCATACCTTCTATTAAAACGCCCATAACTCTTTATAGAAATATCCAAATGATGAACGGTTTGAAGATAGAGAAACTAGACTTGAAGATGTTTTATTTTATAGGTTTTACACTATATAAGTCCTTATATATTCCGAGATATGAGATTCCAAATTCGTCTCCACGCATCAGAAATTTCTAGCGAAACTGCTTCACCAGCCATCATCAATCGATCATAACTTTCTGATAAATGTCCAAATGATGAATGGTTTAACTTTTTCGAAAAAATAATCAAAGATCTACAACTTTTATGTTTTGATAATGTCCCGATTTTTATATATTTTGACATATATTCTTCCAAAGTCAGCTCTGCGATCGCACCAATTGTTGTCCAAAATCAGCTTTTGCAGCAGAAAATCAGCAGCTCATTTGTCCGAAATCTATTTCGTTAACCTTATGAAATCCGCCCGAGGCCCTCAGGACCTTAACCAATTACACCAGCATGTTAAAAAATACAATATGAACTTAGTCGAGGCTTCAAACCACGTCAAACAACACCGAAATTACGAATCACGCATTGAATCGAATTGTGAGTTTTCTAATCTTCCAACTTCTATATTTTGCGCCGAAACATATCAAATCAATCCGGAATTCCTTAAAATTTTGCACGTGATTCATAAATGACATAATGGAGTTGTTCTAATTTTCAGAATCGGATTCTGACCCTGATTCAAAAAGTCAAACTCTCGTTCAAACTTTCCAAAAATCTTCTATTTTCAACTTTCACCAAAATGCGCCGAATTGTCTTACGGACTTCCAAATCCAAATTTGAACATGCGCCTAAGTCGATGGACTATAAGAAACTATTGGAATCATCAAAATTCCATTTTGTGGTCGTTTTCTTAAAATCAACCCTTAGTCAGATTCTTCCAACTTAAAGCTTCCGAAATGAGAATTCTCTTTCCAAATCCACTCCGGACTTCCCGAATATCAATTCCAACCATGTGTACAAGTCATAATACCTGAAGTCAAGCTGCTCATGGTCTCAAACCGCCAAATAACGCGCTAGAGCTCAAAACTACCGGTCGGGTCGTTATACGTATTCCCTTTTGGACAAACTTTAATTGTTAAGTTTTCACTAATAGCTGAAGGTTTTCATTTTGCTATTCTCTTGTTCTACATTTTAGCTCTTGGCTGGCTAAAATCCAAGGCCATCGGAATTCTATTTTTAGACCTTCCTTGGTGTGAGCACTGCCTTGGGTTCCTTTGAAGCCCTTGGGAACTTGACGCACTAAGCTCTTGGGTTGTACTGCTCTTTGTTGACATTCAAAGTGTTGTGGACTCTTTTCATTCTTCTTTTTCTTATTGTCAATCAGTAACTAGTTAGTCCTTTACCCTTTGTGATATTCATTCTCTTGTGCTCATGATTAGCATATTCATACCTCTAAAATTGCATAACCTAATGTGTTTCTAGACTATCTCTATGTGCAATCCTGCTAGTATCGAATCTGTTTATGATATGAACTTCTCCAGCATTTTCTTATGCCTAAACTGCTAGTTCTGAAATGTGTTTATGTTTAACTTGAACAATTTAGATTGTTTGAAGTTCGTTTAGCTTAATGTATTGGTACTTTGAATGTTTACATTGGCTATATGACACCCGTTTGCTTCCTGCTTTGTCCTGGGTCTCTATAGTGATTGATTTGTATTTATAATATGTCCTAATCTATATTAAGAACTTTACTCTACTTATGACTTGCTTCTGTGATTATTTTCATCACTCAATATGTCTTTAGCTTGTCCAATTATGTACTCCCTAGCAATTAGTTGGAACCGTTTAGAATGGCTTCTTAACATGAGCTTCCCTCATGACACTTGACATTGTTTTGCCTTGTTGGTAAGAGTTTGTCTGTTTTACTTCTGGTGTTCAGCATAATTTTACTCCTTAGGCTTTGAATCTGCTAAGTTAGTGTTGTACTTTTATCTTATTTGGCATAATACGTCTTTGCTTATTAGTTTTGTAATCCAAGGCCACTAAAGCTTTCTCTATTAACCTCCCTAGTGTGAGCACTTCTCGGGGTCCTTTTTTAGAGCCTTGTGAAATCTGACACACTAGGGCTAGAGGTTCTTTGGTCATTTTCTTTACAACTCAGTTTTGTCCCTCTTTCTGTTTATTGAATGTGCAAATTGATTTGTGTAAGTGATTGATTTCTGGATCCTATGATCAAACTATGGTTGTTTGGGTTGGTTTGATTTCTCCTATGGTCTCCGAGCTATGTTGAGATCTAGGTGTGCTAATGTGTGGAGAAAGAGTTTAGTTGAAGGCATGGCAATGTTGGGTATCTCTTTGGGCCTGTCTTGGGCCTAATGTTATTACTTATATAACTTTGTAATTCATTCATTATTGGGTCTGTAATAATTCTATAATAAAAATTGGGGTGATAGTGAAATTGGAAACGGGTATCTTCTAATACTTGTATAAAAAGGGTAGAAAGCATGTTTATAGGATCTGTGTGAACTATTTGCTGTCCGAACCTGTTATATGTGTCATTTAAATCTCTTTGTGAACTATTAGAGATCATGTTATTAGGAAAATCACACACTCACATAATTGGTGTCCTGTCAAAGCATGAGTTCTATTTATTTCCATGTCTACTGCTATGTGTATCTAGATAGCATGCCTATAGAAAATAATTTCTAACAACTGTTATTTAATCCGCACCATGTTCATTAGATACCGTGCCTAAACGATTTTAACTAATTAATTCGCTTTGTTTATCTAGACAACATGCATATAGGATCTAAATGTAAAAAATCAGTTCCAATCGTCAATCTTTAGAAATCATGCAAATAGGACATCACTACTCGGTTTTCCAACGTTGTTTCATTGCTCACCCACGCGATTAAGAAGCATAGGTAATTTTGAGCATTTCCAATAAGTTTCATTGTCCCTTACTGTGCAAACACTTAGATTTCATGCCTATAGATTTATCAACTTATAATCTGTAATGTGTGACTTAGTAGCATCTGGCCCTTACGAATTGGTAATTTAGAAACCATAGGTCTAAAATGGCATGTGCATCTAAATCAGATCATCTAGAAACCATGTCTATAAGGCTTAAAGACTTTGATACCCCTCAATTCAAAAACTCCCTAATACCCTAATGTAGGAATTTGTCTGTGTGCATCTGTTTGCCTAATTGCGGAGGCTAATTTGAGCCTTTAACTGTATTTAATTGCAGTCCTATCTGTTTTGAATTGTCACCTAGTTTTTAACATTTTGAGCAGCCTAAGAGCCCGTTTGGATTGTCTTATTTTAAGTACTTTTCAGCCAAAATAACGTTTAAGCCATTTTGTAGTGTTTGGATAAAGTAAAAAAGTGCTTTTAAGCACTTGTTTTTAAGCTAAAATGATAAAAATAAGCCAAAAGCCGAAAGCTAGAATTCCTAACTTATGGCTTTTGGCTTAAAAGTCACTTACAACAAGCCCATCCAAACGGGCTCTAAGTCAAGTCTAGAACCACCTAAAATATAGATTCAAATGCCTTCGGGACCATAGGTATGGGACGGGTAGTGTACGCATAAGGAACAATTTAGAATCAACTAGTGCGCTTTAGGTATTAACTTAAAGATAGTAATCGGGTAGCAGGAAATAATAGTTTATGCCCGCTGAATAATACGAGTAACACCCCATCTCGAGGGAGTTACGAAGTATTATTTATGTTGCACGGGGTGATCCTTTAGGCTAAAAAACATAAGACCCCCCCCCCCATATTTTATTGTTTAACTTTCCCAAACTTCTTGTTTTTCTGTCTTTGTTTATCAAACTAATTCAGATAATTCAAGTTCGGCCAGGACCCACAGTTTTGGACCTCGAAGAATTCCTAACACCTTCTCTTCGAGGTAATTTCGAGCCCTTACCCGATCTTTGGTGATGCAAACTAGTCAAACCCGAGTCAAATGCAAATGGGTGCCCTAACACACCTTAAACCGTTAGGTGGAGACTCTCTTCTTTTAGTGTTTCCTTAAAAGAGTTGTCACATGTCGAAACCTGATTTCACAAGAAAAAGCAAAGCGACAACATAGAGACTCTGCTGGGGATATTTAGGCTCTTACCATAACAAATTTGGTTTATATGAATTAGTCTTCTCTGATAAATGTGCTTCCTTTTCGTTTTTACTTTTTCTGCTACATGGATATACCTCCCTTATTTCCCTTTTATTGATTCATGCAAACCCTTCCCTTGTTCTCCCTTTATTCGAATTCATACTAATATGCAAATCCCTTCCCTTCTCATCCCTTCTTTGCTCAAAATGGCTCTAACACGCTTATTCCTTTTTCCAGTCGTACTTATTTGCTCCAAGCCACCTTTTAAATTGCTACATCATGTCTCTCCCCATCCTTACTCCCTTGCTTACTTTATTATAATTTTCACATTGCACGAACTGACTTCTTCTTGTTTTCCTTTATTTTCGTGGCTTTCTGAATCTAGTCTTAATTGTTTACCCTATTACTTAATAAATCCTAAGTCTTTTCTTGTTTAGTCTTGACTGATTTTACTTTGCCTTATATCACTATATGTTTTACCGTTTGAGTTTGAATCTCATGACTTAAGGGAGTAATTGTCTTTATTTCTTGGTTAATTGACTCCGAGTTCCCTATTACTTAACAGACTTTGATTCTTTCCTTATTTAGTCTCGTACTGACTTCTATTTTAGCTTATGTGGCTATGTGTCTTTACCATTTCTGAGTTTGAATCCCATAATTTAAGGGAACCATGTAATCTTATTACACTGATTGATTCTGACTTCTTTTATTACCATGCCTTTTGATTCTTACCATATTTTGCTACTCGTTTTTCAACTATAAAAGTTCTAGATTTTCACAAACAAAGACACACTGACTTGTGTTAGAACTCGCTCTTTCTTACAAAAAAAAGTTCTCTGCTCTCCTACTCTTCCTTGCTCTTGGTTACTGTTAGCCGGCTATAAGCCAAGGCTAACCATTGTGCTCTTGTCTTGCTCTCTCTCATTCTGCTTGCCTTCCTCTTCACTGGTTAGCCTTATTTTAAATTTAAAGCTTCATCAACAGCATGTTTTTCTACTTGTTTCAGTTCTTATTGTTCTTAGTCTGCTTTTATTTATGGTTCTTCTGCAAAACCTGTAATTAGAATACACTCAGCATGCTATTGTCTCCCTTGTCATGTGTGTTTTTGGGCATATCTACTAGTTGTTTTCATAATTGTGTTGTACCTCAATCCCTTGACCCTCTCAATGTGACTCCTTATGGTTGGTTTATTATTATGTCAGAGTAAGCAATCTCTGATCATGTCCAAACCATTGCTAGATCTTTCACTGGATTGTTTACCATTAAATGTTCTACCTGTTCCCATCCCCCATTACCACTACTTGTAATGTTTGAACCTGTTATAATGCTGTGTGTTTTGGCTGTGCATCTTTGGTGCTGTGTGAGATTGTCACTTACTCATCTCTTTTCAATAAAAATGTTCTTTTTTGTCAAATAAACACTCTGGTTTATGAACTCTCTTTCAAAATTCCTTTTCTTTTCAAACTCACTTCTGGCACATCACTTTACTCCTAGAGATCTAGGTTCCACCCCCTCAGTGTAAGCATTGCTTAGGGAACCCATGAGTTCCCGCTGAACTTTGATGCACTGAGGCTGGTAATTCCATACTGCACTTGTTCAACTCTGGTAATTATATCTGGGTGCTGATATTGGCCAGGGACCCCACGAGGGCCCTAGGGAGCTTTGCCGCACCCAGACCATGTAAGGCTGTGAAACTTGAAAGGATTGAGGTTGGGAGATACGGGTCTGATTGAAGGCTCTCTGTAGAAGTACCTTCTTATTTTCCTTTCAGTTCTGTAATTCCTTTATTTGGCCTGTAATAATCTGTAAACAAATGCTTGGGGCTAGATAGTGAATATGGGAGGGGACTATGCATGTTATGGGTAGAAATCATGATCATAGGATTTACTTTACCTATGTGTGCAATAGTATCATGCTTAGGACATGCATTAGAAACCATGTTTAGGTTGTTTACTTCAGCATCTCTACTACACTCCTATTTACTTTAGAAATCCTGTTCAGAGCTAATAACTATAATAAAATATGTCGTAATGATACTGCTTCTGCATTTGCATCTAGAAATCATGCTTCAGGACTCATAATCAATGTGTGCATAAT
>ML397887.1:1315-79726 GCA_005239525.1 Nicotiana knightiana | reverse complement strand
TATATATACGGACGCCTAGGCAAACCTTAGGCCTAATACTTATTAAAACTAAAATCGACTGTTTTATGTCTTGCCTGTATTAAAGACGGTTTTTTAAAATTAATCAGTCTCTTCTGAAAACCTTAGAACCTTGTTTTTCACTAGTTTTTACTCCTGCAACTGATGGATTTTCAAAACGATTCTCCTTTCCTGAAGTTCATGCAAATCATTTTGATTTTCCTAAACCCTTGCTCTATTTTTAAACTAATGGTTCTTGAAATTGTGCACTCATTCTCCTTTTATTAAAACTCCTTTAAACTACTAGTTCTTGCTTTATTTCAAAGTGAGTCACTCCTGTTGGAAATTATTCTGCTTTATTTAAAATCTTGCTTTACTTCTGATGACTAGTTTTCTAAAAGTTATTCATCCATTTTCTTACTGAAAACTTCATCATTGTTAAATCCTGCTACTGTCTTTAAATTACTAAATTTCCAATCAATTCCTCTTCTCAAAACTATTCTGTCCTTTTAAATTCCCTACTTTATCAGTCCTTTGTTAAACTTCTGAAACCTAATGTTTTCTAACTTAAAACTCATGTTTTAAATCCTGCCTTTGAGACCTTGGTTTTGTTTGATACGTGCTATTTATGTGTTTACCTATGGAGGGATCTGTGAGCCTCTTATCTGCCCGTATGTGTTCCCATATTTGCAGTACTAATTGTTTTATATGTCTCTTAGAATTTTATCCTTTAAACTTATGGGTTCAACCTAGTACTCACCTTGTAGGATTTAGTAGTCCTAAACACCATCCGGGACTTATAGAACGGGACGGGTAATAGCATGCAATAAGCCTTCGTGACCAGCACGCGCTTAAATAACCTCTACGGGGTGGGAAGGGTAGAATATGGATAGGATGACAAGTTCACTAATACCACGTGTAGCCCCTCTTCGAGGAGTGATTACCGGGTATTGCATTGATGTGATCTGTATTATTTTAAACCTAGGGAAATCCTTTTCAAATGTTTTACTCTGATGTTTTTCCGAAACCCCTTTAAGTTTTTCATACTTGTTTGAAATCCCCTCTTATAAGAACCTTAGTTGCTATTTGTTTACCGTCCAAATTCACAAAAATTCTTGGCTGGGACCCACAGTTGTGGATCTTGAGGGGTGCCTAACACCTTCCCCATAGGATAACTTCAAGCCCTTACCCAATCTCTAGTAATGCAAACTAGTTCATGAGTTATCTACTCTAGGTGACCTAACGCACCAAAAAATCGTTAGGTGGCGACTCTTCCTTAATCCTCTTCCTTTAAGGAGTTGTCCAGAATGTCATGAACCCGATCTCTCCGCACCTGACCCGTGCGAGGAAAAAGGGGGGTGCGGCAGCATGGCGACTCTGTTGGGGATATTCCCTAGGCTTACGCCATTACAGGTTGTCTTGTGAATTTGGACCTTTCAATTTCTGTTTAAATGTTTATGCCCTTTCCTATTCTCGTTATATGCTGTTAACTGTTTAATTTTGCAAGTATTTATTTCGCCTGAACATAACTGACGTATCTTCATGTTTTCTTTGTAACCGCTTTCAATTATAACTGTCGTATTTCCTTTCTTTACCGCTTTCCAATGTGAAAATACATGCCTACTTGTTTAAATGTTATTTATTGCATATCATGCTCCGCATTCATATTCCACTCGTGCCAAACAAAATCCTTTAGCAACACTTACAATGAGTGGTTGCACTATTCCAATATTACTACCCCTAAATTTGGAAAGGCGTATTCGCGGTAAAACTAGTCGACCAGCGGTGCAGTCGACAGTTCCGTGCTTTCCCCCTTGAGTTGTCCACTCAAGGGTACTGGTCTAAAACCCCATAGAAACCTTACTCTATTGTATGTTGCATGCATCATGGTCAAACCTAGCCAGGTTAACGTATTGTCCACACAACAACCTATAAGATAGCCTTTTCCAAAGTCCATTGGGTTTCCCTCGAACCTAAACGGATGCCTTCACGTTCTGTGCATTTATTTGGAGAATTAAATGCTCATGCTAATTATTGATGTTAAATAGTCGAATCTGGTGGTGGTAAGGGCCTAAATTGTTTGTTTTGCAGAAATGAGGCACGAGGTCCCCAGATTCGGCACGGTCGCCAATATCCACCCCAAATTACTAAACTGGTGGGAGGATCTTCACTCCAGTAACAAAACAGTCGTCAAAAAATACTTGAGCAACCTGCCCTCTCTTCTGGACATTCAGCCTAACAACATGATGATAGAAGCTAATACCCTATTCTGGGAATATGATCGGTCGGTCTTTCACTTTGGAAACAATGAGATGAAACCATTGCTAGAGGAAATAGGAGGGTTAGCCGGTCTAGCTTGGGAGTCTCCAGGGTTATTGATGCCTGAAAACCGTATAGGCCAAGGTTTTCTCAAGATGATAGGACTAAAGAAAAATCTAGACTTGGTCTGCTTGGAAGACTCGTACATCCCTTCGACTATTTGTATGAGAGGTATGGTCGTAGCTAGTCTTACCGCACTTATCAGGAGGAGTTCGCCCTTACTTCTCTGGGGCACATTCATCACTGGGTATTCATCTTTATAGTATGCTTCTTGGGTCTGATGGTGTTCCCAACAAATAAAGAAAGAATCCACACCAGGTTGGTTATGGTTACCAAGACTCTGATGGAAGGGGTTGACGGGCAGGACTTCAGTATCGTGCCAATGATCATTGCTGACATGTAACGAGCCTTGGAAAAGTGTCAACGAGGGACAACACATTTCGAGGGTTGCAATTTGTTACTCCAACTATGGCTCACTAAGCGTTTGCAAAAGGGCGACTATCGTCAGGACATCCATAGGAGAGTTTGGGATGATCATATTGCTTTCCATCATCCAAAGCGTATGAACTACATCCTCGACATGTTTGCTCAGCCGGAAAACACCAATGGATGGGCCGAGTTTCTAGGGAACTTGACTGAGGATCATATTCAGTGGATGTTTGAGTGGTTCCCAACCGAAGCATTTGTGGCACTGCAAGATCCGGTTAGAAAAGGACACTATTGAACCCGACAGGTATCATACTGGTTACTCTCCTTATTATCTGGGATGGTTGGAAGATAAATGGGGTGGAAGTATCGAGCCAGGGTTTGCTCAAGGCCACAGGGTCATAGATGAGAGGGTCGGGGCAACGACTAGACTCAACCAGTTGCTCAAGAGGCTCTGTGATTGTGAAGAAGATCATCACAAAATACACGAGGCCAACAAGAAGCTGATAGAGGAATGGAAATACATGGCCATCAACTCCACCCAGAGGCAAGCACACTTGGAGCAAGGCATAGTCAACTTAGAGGAGAAGCTCATTAGGAGGATTGATACCTGTCAGAAGACTGAGGGAGCCGAAGGAGGAATTCTAGCTAGGACCTACTTGCTGTTGGGACTCCGCGAGATGGGGGCGCTGATCAAGACGAGCAGAGATGCCGAGTCTGGGGAAGGTCCTTATAGGACCAAGTAGTTAGGATTGTCTTTACTTTGCCTTCTGATGTAATAAGTCCCCTGGCCATTAGTGACATTTTATATTTTTCGCATTGTTAGAGTCGTGTTGGATTTGTCTATTTTATTATCAATAAAATGAGGCATTTAGCATCTTAAATTATCCAAATCAATTTTTCTTTAGGCCTACCTCGGGCGCAAAGACGTCCCCAACTTAGGACACGTTTTACATTTCCGCCTTATGTGTTTAAATACTGCAATATTTCTTTTATGATCCTCACTAACTTCATTACTTTTTCGTTTTTTGTTTTCTTTATTTATTATTCCCCTCCCCAAAAGGTTGGTTCGTGCATTCTGGCATCATCCGCCTACCGCACAAGATCAAAGGCCCTCCTCCTACTCCTCCTTCTAGTCCTCCTAAAGGAAAAAGCACGGGTAAAATTAAGATGGCAGAGGCAAGCGGCGTTAGAAAAGACAACAGGGATGAACAGGTTGAGATCGCAGATGATCGGGGTATTCAGGTTCTGCAAGAGGGTATGTCTCCACTGGAGAAGAAGTTGTTGAAGTTCCAAGAGGAACTTGACCAAGTCAAAAGTTTGGCTCACCTATAACTTTCCCTCAATGTTCCGGATGTCCACTTCCCAAACTCTCCAAACCCCACTTTACCAAAAAACACCCCTAAACAACCGAATCAACCCAAAGACCAAGTCCCGCCAGCACAATGCAATGCATGTCACTATAACACTTCACTTCTCCAGGAATAGACAAAAGACCACTTCCAAGCCTCCAATAATCCTATTTATGTGGAAATCGTGGCTCATTCCACACCACATACCCCTGAGTCTGACGAGAAGGATAGGATCATCAGGAATTTGGCCGAGGAACTCAAGAAGTTGACCAATCGAGTTTAGGGCGTCAAAAGAGTTAGAGGGATTGAGGGGCTGAACTATGAAGATCTTTGCATACAACCTGATGTCGAATTGCCCGAGGGGTACAAACCTCCTAGGTTCGAGATGTTCGATGGTATTGGTGATCCAAGAGTCCATTTGCGAACTTACTGCAATAAATTGGTTGGCGTGGGAAAAGATGAAAGAATCCGCATGAAACTCTTCATGTGGAGTTTGAAAGGAGATGCACTGTCCTGGTACATCGGCCAGGATCTAAAGAAATGGACTAATTGGGTAAGATGGCAACAGACTTCATGGATCGATTCAGGTTCAACACGGAGAATTCTCCGGATGTATTCTACATCTAGAATTTGAAGAAGAAGCCAACGGAAACCTTTCACGAGTATGCTACTCGTTGGAGATCAGAAGCTGCCAAGGTTAGGCCAGCCTTAGAAGAGGAACAAATGAAGAAATTCTTTGTACGAGCTCAGGATACTCAATATTACGAATGGCTGATGGTGGTCTAAGGTCACAAGTTCTCTGACATCATCAAATTGGGAGAGCGAATAGAAGAAGGCATCAAAAATGGTACGGTTACCAACTTTGAAGCTTTACAGGATACTAATAAAGCTCTACAGTCTGGTGGTGTGTCCAGAAAGAAGGATGTGGGAGCCGTGATGGTCGCACAACAGGCCAAGTCCCTGCCCTACAAAGTATGTCCAACGCCCTCATTCACATACCAACCAGCTCCAAGTTACCAAGCACCTTCACGTCAATACCAAGCACCCTCACCCAAATATCAAGCTCCACCACCCACATATCAGCCTACCTCGCCCAGATACTCCCAACCAGCCCCCGTTTACAACTCCTACAATTCCTAACCTTCTCACTACCAATCACCACCTACTCGCCAAAACTTCCCACGACCTCGCCTTAACTTCGACCGTCGCCCTCCAAAACAATATACTGCCATAGACGAGCCCATTGATCAACTATATGAAAGACTCAAAGCCGCCGGTTACGTCACACCCATTCCTGGTGCCACCCCTGAGAACCCTTCTCAGTGGACCAACCCAAACAAATCGTGTGCTTACCACTCCGGCATGAAGGGACACACTATCGAGGAATGTCGTTCCTTGAAAGAAAAGATACAAACCCTCATAGAGAACAAGATCATTGTAGCCAAGGACCCAGCTCCTAATGTTCGCAATAATCCGTCACCGGACCATAAAGGTGGTGTCCATATGATTGAAGTAGATGATGATTAGGATCCTGAGGGATAAATTAGGCTGATTGCAGAGGGTGATCTGAAGAAACCCGCAATTACTCTCAACCCAATTATGGTTCAGATGCAGCCATCCTGGGATGCTGAGGTAAACATGTCCATTCCACTCGAGTTTGAATTGAGACCTCCCGCAAAGGAAAAGGCCCCAATGCCGATCGAAGTTGAGTTTGTACGGCCACTCGAAGTAGCAGCCCGGCCGCCTATAACATATACTCCGGCGAGAATGAGGATGACCATACCTATTCCAGTGGCAATGTTAATAATGCCATCCTTTTATTCAAACGCCATCCCATGGGACTACACAGCTGAAGCAAGGAGAAAGGGTAAAAGCAAGTCTGAGGAAGCCAGTACTGCACATGGTATGACCAGAACTGGCAGAGTTTACACCCCTGAACATTCGGCCGAATCTAGCAAGCAGGCTGCCAACCGTCCCCCAACCATTGAGACAGGTTCAGACAATCATTGGAGAAAGATCCAAGCCAAAGAGTACTCAATCCTCGACCAGTTGAACAAGACACCAGCTCAAATATCTATCCTCTCTCTATTATCGAATTCTGAGACGCATAGGAGCGCCTCGCTGAGAGTGCTGAGTGAGGCATACGTACCAGAAAATATCACTAGCGGAGAGATAGGAAACATGGTGGGCCAGGTTCTGGAAAGCCACAAGATTACTTTCCATGAAGACGAGTTGCCGCCCGAGGGGTTAGGGCATAATAGAGCACTGCATATCACTGTGCTATGTGAGGATCTCTTCATTACAATGATCTTAATTGATGGGGGTTCCAACCTCAACATTTATCCGCTGATCACACTCAAAAAATTGGGCAAAATTCTACATGATATAAAAGAAGGAGAGATCAATGTAAAGGCCTTCGATGGTTCGGAGAGGTCCACTATGGGAAATCACCTTGTGCTTACAGATGGGACCAACCTGGTTCGATATAGACTTCCAGGTGATAGACGTGCCAGCATCCTACAACTTGTTGTTAGGGCAACCTTGGGTACACGCCGATGGGGTCGTGGCATCAACCATACATCAAGCGTTGAAGTTTGAATGGAAACATCAAGAGGTAGTCATTCATGGCGACGGTAGCAACCATATCTACGGGCGCCAGACTTTTTTGGTCACTGGGGGGAGAAGGAAGCTGGGTGGAAAAATCTACCACAACATTGAACGAGTTAATGCCATTGATAAGAATAAATGGTCGGACAGTAAGATCGAGAGCTTCTTGAACTGGAAAGGATATGAGTCAGGCAAAGGGCTTGGTAAAAATCTCCAAGGAATAATGAAGCCAATAACACTTAAGAAGCACGGTACCTCTTTCGGGCTAGGGTTTGAGTACACTTGTTAGGAATTCAAGGACTGCACCATGGCACAATCCCTACTACTCATTGGAGCAGCCAATATGTCACGACCCAATTTCCCACACGGGTCGTGATGGCGCCCAACAATAAGGTTAGGCAAGTCAACATGAATTCTACTAAGTGTTACCCTTCCCATGTGATTAATTAATCCAACTTTTACCAGTTTTTAAGAATTTATTTACATGATATTAGTTGGTGACATGAAAATAAGACATCTGATATGTGAGTCAAAAGATAAGCATATGTATGACAATGCAGCTCACAAACCCCCAAAAAAAATGTACGCACATGTGTACCAGGAACTAGTGTCACGAGTATCGCGGGCAACTATCAGAATACACCAGAATACATAAATATATACAATCCCATAGTCTGAATGAAGTAGACGAGGAAAAAAATACAAAAGGAAACTCCAGGGTGCTGCCAGGAATCGCCAGGAAGAGCAGCTCACCGTGAAGTATAACCAACTCCGATCAGTATCTAGCACCGGACTGATAATCAGACGTACTAGCTTCTGGACCTGTACAGTCAAGTACAGAAGAAAAGAAAGTGCAGCATGAGTATATACATAAATATGTACCCAGTGAGTATCCCGCCTAATCTCAAAGAAATAGTGACGAGAAGTCGACTCGTTACTCACTAAGGTCCAGCAGTAATAAAGTAAGCAAGATGTAAGGAAAACAGTAGGCATGTAAGACAAATAACCAAGCACATCGATATTAGACTCAAATGAAAATCCAAAAATCCATCCCATGGATTGGTAACCACCATGGCGTACGGCCCGATCCTATCCTGTAATCCACGTCGTGGCATACGGCCCGATCTCATCCTGTAATCCTTGCTGTGGCGTACGGCCCGCTCCCATAATATATACTCTCTCATCACTCTACCGTGGCGTACGGCCCGTTCCCACAATATAATCAATCATCACTCTACCGTGGCGTACAGCCCGATCCCACAAATATAGTCAATCATCACTCTGCCATGGCGTACGGCCCGATCCCATCCTGTGATAGCCACTACGTACGGACACTCATCACTTGGTGCGTATGTAGCCCCCAAACAAGATCACATAGCAATCAAGGTTACCTAGAAGGACAATTTCCCTCTTACGAGGTTAGAAAGGAGACTCACCTTGATAAAAGCAGTCCTCGGACCAAGGACCGGATCAAAAGGTGCGCCCGAACTTCGAAACTACTCCTGACGGCTCACAACTAGCCAAACATGATGTAATTGAATCAATTTAAGGTTCAAGAAGAAGAGTTAGCAGGAATTCCGAAAATTTAGCATTCTTGACGATTCTTGAAATTTCGACCCCCGGCCCACGCGTTCGGATTTCGAAAATTCTTGGAGGAATAGATTACCCGAAGCCTAAGGAGAAAAATTATATAATTTATTTAAGAATTCAGTGGTTCAAAAGGGGTAATTCACTAATTTTTCCAAAAATCCCATTTACAACCCAAAACCTAGGTTTTTCCAAGAATTAGTAGTTGATTTCCTTGTTAATTCATGCATGAAACTATATAAATGAAAAGAATTTACTTACCTCTACTGAACTTGGGTCAAAGGCAGGTTCTTGAAGCTCCTAGTACTCTCAAATGGAGGTGAAAATGGTTGAGAAATGAAGAAATCCCGTAATTTTGGGCATTTAAATGAAGCTACCTACAGGGGTTCCGCACCTGCGACCTTGGGACCGCAGGTGCGGTCTCGCACCCGCGAGAAAATGGTCGCCCCTGCGGAAAAGGGCCTGGGACCCTGGGCTCGCACCTGCGGAGTCGGGAGCCGCACCAGCGGTCCCGCTCCTGCGGAAGATTGGTCGCGCATGTGATGGGGGCCACACCTGCGAAGGGGAAGTCTGCACCAGCGGACTCGCACCAGCGGGCACAAGTCCGCACCAGCGATCACACCAGCTGTTGTGCACCGACAGTGATTTTTGCTGGTTTTTGGCCTCGTGCGGGGTCCGAGAGGCACCTGGCCCACCCGAGCCCCCGCCAAAATATACCAACAAGTACCAAATAATTATACGGACTTGCTCGAGCCTACGGATCACTCATAACATCGCTAAAACTCAAAATCACCCTCCAAAACCCCTTGAATCAAATTAAGAACTTAAGAAATTCTAGAATTCACTTCATCGCGCCGAACAGGCCTATACTACTCGGAATGACTTCAAATTTTACAGAAAAGTCATAAATGACTATACGAAACTATTCCCGGTCCCTGAATTCCGCTCAAACCTTGATAGCAAAAAATCACATCCCAAACCAAATTTCAAATATAAGGAAATCCTGATTTCCATTTCGGGCGCCGAAATGCTCCCGGGTCATTAGAAACCCGAGACGAACGTACGCCCAAGTCTGAAATCATCATATGGAGCTACCGGAGCTGTCAGAACTCGATTCCGAGATTGTTTGCTCGAAATGTTGACCAAAGTCAAACTTGGCCAAGTAGGCCAACTTTAAGGAACCAAGTATCCCTAAACCATCCAAATCATTCCCAAATCCCAAACCACCCGCTCTCCCAAGTCATAAAGCACAAATAGCTGCTAAGGAAGGTTTCATTCAGGGAAACGGGATCACACTTCCGAGATCGTTTGCTCGAAATGTTGACCGAAGTCAAACTTGGCCTAGTAGGCCAACCTTAAGGAACCAAGTATCCCTAAACCATCCAAATCATTCCCAAATCCCAAACCACATGCTCCTGCAAGTCATAAAGCACAAATAGCCGCTAAGGAAGGTTTCATTCAGGGAAACGGGATCCTAATATGCAAAATGACCGGCTGGGTCATTACACAATACCTCACTTAGAACGAACTTTCCAGCAAGCTGATATCATCTATGGTACGAACGAAGAGGAAGCGTTAGCGGCAATGAGGGATTTATTTTTGGACGATGAGGACATGGACTACTGTGTCATTATTGAAGGGGGGAGGAAGTCCCTTCCATAGTCATGAGCAGAGGATCATATCTCAAGAATTGGTCTGTCAGGACGACCAAAGCCCGTCGAGCCTCGGGGTAGCAAGGCTGCCCGTCGAGCCTCGGGGTAGCAAGGCTAACAAAACAAGTATTTATTTACAGCTTATTTATTTAAAAGAAAATTTTTCTTCCTTTTTCGTATTTTTAATTTCTGCAGGAAAGAGCTCCTATGTCCAAATAATTGTCACACCTCCTTTTTCCATCCTCGGATTAATGAAGGGGTAATAAGGAAGTTTTTTCACTTTAAGTGACATAATCGATTTTGGGATTTATTTGTTGGTTTTCAGAGTCGTCACCCGGATTTTTGACGATGTTTCGGGACACCGTTTATTTATTAAATCCCAAACCGAGGAAATTTTGATTCTATTTTAAATTATCTGCGTACAAGAAATCCGAGTAAGGAATTATGTTAACCCGGGAGAAGGTATTAGGCACTCCCAAGTTCCGTAGTTCTAGCACGGTCGCTTAACTATTAATATTTGGCCTAGTTATCTAATTATTTACATATTTTAAACCTATTGTGCATTTTAGCCTTTTTCATTTTTTAGCCGCTTTTAATATTTATGGATTTATCGTGAAATAAGTCACAATGGCATGCACTTATTTGTTTTTGGACACATTATAACTACGCCACATGAAATGCACCCGCAATTACAATGTATGATTTTTATTATAATTTGAAGTTGAAGACGGGGACATGAGTTGTCGCACCCGAGTGTAGATTACGTGGTCAAGACTATGGTCATGGTGGTTTTATAGTGCCTATTTAAGGCGATGTTCGTTTATTCTTTATGCTTTCCATTTGAAGGAGCGTTTTAGCTTTAAGACCAGTTAGGACGTTTATGGATTTATTTTGGACAAGTTGCGATGGCGTACACTTGTTTTTTTTTAGCATATGGTAAACACGTCACATGAAATGCACCCGTGGTTGCTATATGCATTTTATTAGTTGTTTGGAGTTGAGGATCGGGGGCATGAGTTGCCACTCCCGAGTGTATTTTATTGTAATTTTGAGGTAATGATCGATTTTTATAAAATTTTGAACTAAGGGTATTCATTCGGCCTAGAAGATCTCCTAAAACGACATTCATTGGTCTAGACAGCATCATATGGGCTATGGCCTAATCTAGCTCCGTTTTATCACATTGGGCCATCCTAATTCAGATCTCCTTGTAATAGGACTACTAGTTCTGGAAAAAAATTTGTTTTTAGCCAACGATGGAAAATGTGGGAATTAGAACATCCCTCGTTCGTTCAGATATATACACTTATGAAATTCAGATATCTAAATATGTTACTGGTTCATTCTGATGCGAATGGGCAAGATGAAATCACTCTACTTCTTCCAGAATTTTATGATTCTAACAAGGATCATACCACAGGTGGTTTTATTAATTTTGAAACAGTAATTCTTACCAATTCTAAACAACTTAATCTCATGCTTCTAAAGAAGTAAAGTTCACGCGTATGTATATATTTATTTTCGCATATTTATGAGACATAAGATAAACTTAGGGTAATCTACTGATTCTATTCATGTTGAAACTCTACTGAATTGAAATAACCATTTTTCCCAAAAATCGAAACGGGGTGTTTATACAGATTTTACATACGTTCTTTGTCTAATATCATTTGCATAACAGACAAAAAATATAAACTCGAAATTTCAGGAGCATGAATAAAACTGAAATTAAGCGTACAGTCCAGTCTTAAACTACATTACAATGAAAGCTAAAGAAATACAAGGGGATTATAACTTGACTGCCACTATACACTTTCCAGAATGAAAGAAACTAAAATAAGATTCTAACTAATTTGCTGACTCGAAACTCCCTTCAGGCCTTATGTTTGATCCTTCTCTTTGGAATCTGTAGAACACCCCAATTAATTAGGTGTTATGCATCCATCAGAACCAAACTGACTATGAGGGAGTCAATTCTAATCTTGATAACGCTTATGCTTAACTATACTAAATGGCAGAATCATTTATGCACTCTCTTGGCGTGAATATGACCATGAAAGATCAAATTCAACTCCAGAATGTCATTTTTTCATACCTTGGACCATCAGTCCATACTTATTCCTTGATTTGATCATTTAGGCATTTTATGAGAATAAATCTGATCATATTGAGGGATTCAGATTCCTTTCTCTAAGGACCCTTTTAATTACCCACTTCATATCCGTAAAGGGTGATTTCTAGCACCCTAGGCTACCATTTATGCACTACCAAGGGGTGAATTTGACTATTAAGAAGTCGGATTCATCTACCCCTAGTGCTGATACTAACATAATTCTAATCTATATAGGAACTTTTCTTATTTAGGCATTCTTAAAGGATAAATATGACCATTCAAGGGTTCAGATTCCTCACTCTAATGCCTTTCTTAATTACATATTTTATACCCTTTAAAGGGTAAACTTCAACCAACCATACTAATGTTTGTGCACTACTAAGGGGTGAATTTGACTATTAAAAAGTCAGATTCATCTACCCTAATGCCAACATCCTAAACTATGTAGAGACTTGCTTATTGAATCTCTTTATTGACCAATGAGACTCAATCGAAAACATATTTCTTCATTCTTATAGAGAGAACCTGACCATAGAGAAGGTCAGATTCAGCATCCTAGTGCAGCTTGTTTCCTAATATAGAACTATGAGTATTCACCACATTTATATACATATAATCTGAAGCAAACAACATGCACCAGCAGGAGAAATACTAACATCAAGACAGTACCTATTCACACTCACAAAATCATTATCATGCCAATAAACATCTACATAGTCATATCTACATAAAACAGAAGAAGTAACTTCGAACAACCTGTTTTATACAGTGAGTAAAATATGAGGAATTATAGTCCAAAAATTTCATTAAGAAGAGATGAGCTGATACATACCTTTTAAGAGAAAAAAAAAATAGCAAAGAGACTTGACCCTAATAAAGGTCAAGTATGAACAATAATCAGCAAAAGAAGGAGGATTCAGCTACAGCAAACAAAAAATCTAGGAATAACCAAGCAGTCCAACAAGAATTAACTCATAAATCTTGAGTATGAATGTTTGGAGAAACACTTCCAGAAATCAGAAACCCAACAAAGAAGATAGAAGTTGAACTAGGCCATCTATTTGTGAACTTGCTTTCAAAAAAAATCAGATCCTTTCTTTTCTAATAATCTTTTCTTTTTTAAAACCTTTTTGTTTTTGAATGAGAAGTATTATGTATTTCAGCACCTCAGAGAGTGTAAAAAAGAACCCCAGAGTGAAAAAAGGAACCCCCCCATCTCTAGAAAGAGGGTCTATTTATAGGAGTCTTAAGGATAGGATATCCTTTAGTATATTCCCAACCCAAAAGGCTGACAATAGTACATAGGGCAGCTATCAACCTTATCCTTGGGACAGCTGCCCCCATTCTAAAACCTTCCTACCTATTAAAAGACCCTTTTAACCTTAAAAACCTGATTTCCTAAACTGCGTTACCTAATGTACCCCTTGGAGTCCCTAAATTTACCATTGGGTAATCAAGGTTAAACTCACTTGGGTTATTATTTAAAGTTTGGTTATTTAACCCTAGTTATGTTCTTTAGTCAACTATTAGTTGTTCTTAACTATGGTTTAGTCAGGGTTAATTGATTAAGTTCCTATTAGTGAACTAGGTATCAATTCTGGTTTAAGTCAATCACTTCAGTCCTTAGGTTAGTTGATTTTAGGTTTAATTCAATCCAATGTGACTAGTTAACTTAACCAAATGAGCCCCCTAATTAACTCCTATCAGGCTTAGGTTAAATAACTCACATCAACAACTCAGGCTTGAATCACAAACCAAAACCAGTTAAGCAATAACACAAGTGAAGTCTTAACATCTTAATCAATTCACTGACTAACTATAAACCATGATGCACAATCAATGAACTAACAATTATTAACAAAACAGGATTGGTAAACATAATTAAAGATTCATGATTGAATTTTAGCAGAAAGTTGACAGATGACAGAAAATCCCAGAATGACTTAAACAAAGCTGCCAAAATGAGAAAGGATATGCAGGACATGTTGACAGACTGAATCAATCGAACGTGAATCAAAGAAAACAGTTGTCTAAATGAAAACCCTAGATTATATCCAACGAGCCCTAATTGCTAGTCAGTCAAAACAGGTTTTGTCACAGAATTTAAATAGCAAATGATCATGAAGTAATGAAACATAATCTATCCCGAATGGTAATTAGAGGAAGATTTTTTTAAGAAAAAAAGGTAAAAACGGAATTACAATACATGGTTTCATGTCTTAATAGCATATAGAAACTGTAAAGAGAATAGAACAGCTTGTCATTTTTTGGTTTTCTTAGTCTTCTCGATCAAGTACACACAGACCATTAAGGACAGGAGAACAATAACTAATCAAATAGCAAAAGGCAAGAATAAATCTAACTAGACCTAAATAATCTACAAACAGTGGTTAACAAGAATTTTAGGTTTTTTCGTAACATGTAAAATAGTAAAGAAGGAAGATGAATACACGTTTAAGGGTTTTGTCAGACAAATGGAATCGCCGGACCCTGGCCGGACTCCAAAGGGTTTGAAAATGACTCAAACCCACAGAAATCAATAGCCCTTGTTGAGAGCTATCGATCCGTGTAGGTTAGAGCCATTAAAGTCTTCGAATCGGCCGACAGGGGAAAACTAGGGTTTCTGGGTTCCTAGATCTGAAATTAATGAAGATTGAGTGGATTTTTGAGGAAGCCAATAACGGGACAGGGTTTAGGGGAGGATGAGGGTCATCTGGTTAAAAGTTGGGGTGATTTGGAGGTGGTCCGCCACTGGTAGGTAATTTCCGGTGGGCGAATCAAGGTGAGAATCCTAGGGCGGCTAGGGTTTGGTTAGACAGAAAAGAGATAAGGAGGAGATGGGGGCGGCTAGGGTTTGGGGAGTTAGGCTTTGATGGAAATGAGGGTAGGGCGGTTGTTTGGAAAGTTATATAGTTTTAGGGGTGCGGAGTTCAGGACCGTTAGATCAAGATGATCCAACGGCTGGGAGTTTGATGGGGCAAAACGGGGTCGTTTGGTTGTCACGGGGGACAGGCCGGGTAAGGGGTTTAGGCTGGGTCATTATGGGTATTGGAGAGACTAATTATTTTGGGCCTGGGAAAAATCAGCCCAGGTCCTAATTAACACTCTTATAACTAATTAAATTTAATTATCATCCTATAATTAATTAATACCTCAATTAACCCTATAATTAATTAATCTCAATTTAATTAAAATCAAACCTACTTAAAAATTAATAATTAGCTCTAAACTTTATTTAATCATAAATTGATCATGAGTAAAACCATTAATTTATATTCTTAATTAAATTAGTGATTTACTGGGTAAAAATGATTAATTTTAGTAATTAGTTGTCAAAACAATATTACATCAAATAATCATTATTCGCTTGTTATTTAATCAATTAATTACAAATAACAAATTCATAATTTCTTGATGCACTTTTAATAATTAAAAGAATGAACTATGAATATGCAAAATGCAAACAGTTCACAATTAATTTGCTAAAATTCAACAAAAATTCGTAAATTAATTTACTTTATCGAATTTTGTAGGAGTATATGGTGGGTGAAAAATCACGTGCTCACAATGATTATACAATTTATCAAAGCATTTGCAGTTTCTCTATAAATCATATATTTACTTGCTACTGTTTTCCTCCCATTACTTTATGTACAGAGCATCATTATTACTTATCTTGATGAACTTACGACTGTGACATACAACGAGGCAATGTAACAAATGGATTCCGATTCAGACGAGGATGATATACTTGAGGATATTGTGAAAGAGGTCGAGTACTTTGAGAATAGACCTAAGTCTAACTTGGTTGAGACTGAGGTTGTCAACCTGGGAAACGCAGAGAACGTCAAATAAACACGCATCAGCGTTCATCTATCGCCATTAGAAAAGGAGGAATATACAGAGTTTTTAAGAGAATATGAGCACATATTCACCTGGTTGTATTATGACATGACTGGCCTCAGTACATCTATTATGAACCATAAGTTGCCAACTAATCCGACATGTCCACCAGTGAAGCAAAAGCTCAGGAAGTTCAAACCAGACATGAGCTTGAAAATCAAAGAAGAGGTCGCCAAGTAGATCAACGACAGGGTTCTCCGGGTGGTTGAATACCCGACATGGTTAGCCAACATCGTGCATGTGCCAAAGAAAGATGAGAAGGTTAGAGTCTGTGTCGACTACCGGGATCTCAACCGGGCCAGTCCGAAGGACTACCTCCCTTTGCTAAACATACACATCCTAATTGACAATTGCACCAAGCATGAGCTGCAGTCCTTTGTAGATTGTTTCACTGGCTACCATTATATTTGGATGGAAGAGGAAGATGCTGAGAAAACGACATTCGTTGCGCCAAGGGGAGTGTATTGTTACAAGATGATGCCGTTTGGTGTGAAGAATGTAGAGGCCACCTATATAAGGCCATGACTACTATATTCCACGATATGATTCACAAGGAGATCAAGGTATATGTGGAAGACGTCATCATCAAATCAAGGAAATCCGCTGACAATATGGAAGATCTGAGGAAGTTCTTCAACAGGTTAAGGAAATAATTTGAAACTTAACCCTGTAAAGTGTGCATTCGGGGTTCCTGCTGGCAAGTTACTAGGGTTCATCGTCAGTCACCGAGGAATAGAACTGGATCCATCAAAGGTCAAAGACATCCAATAATTGCCCCACCGAAGAACAAGAAGGATGTTATGAGTTTCCTGGGGAGGCTCAATTATATCAGCCAGTTCAAGCTCAGTCTACCTTCATTTGTGAACCAATTTTCAAGATACTGAAAAAGGATGCTGCAACCAAATAGACTGATGATTGTCAAAAGGCCTTCGATAGAATCAAGGAGTACCTCTCAACACCACCAGTCCTGGTACCACCCGATCCAGGTATACCTCTGTTACTCTACCTTGCTGTGTTGGATCGAGCTTTTGGTTGCGTTCTTAGGCAACATGACGAAACAGGAAAGAAAGAGCAAGCCATTTACTATCTTAGCAAGAAATTAACTCCATATGAAGCCCGGTACTCTTTATTGGAACGCAGTTGCTGTGCTCTGACTTGGGTCACACAAAATTTGAGGCACTATTTATGTGCATATACAGTGTACCTCATATCAAGGATGGATCCGTTGAAATACATCTTTCAGAAGCCCATGCCCACTGGCCAAATGGAAAATCCTGTTAAGTGAGTTCGGCATTATTTACGTAACTCAAAAGGCGGTCAAGGGACAAGCATTAGCAGATTATCTCGCTGAAAAAATCCTGTGGATGGGAAATACGAACCATTAGAAACATATTTTCCCGATGAAGAAGTTTCATTCGTAGGAGAGGACATTGTAGAATCCTATGATGGTTGGAGGATGTACTTTGATGGGGCCGTAAACTTCAAAGGTATAGGTATTGGGGCATTCTTAATATCAGAAACCGGTCAGCACTATCCAGTATCCGCCAAACTCAGGTTCCCCTGCACCAACAACATGGCTGAATATGAGGCCTGCATCTTGGGGCTCAACTTGGCAATCGACATGAACGTTCAGGAGTTATTAGTGATCGGTGATTGAGACCTATTGATACACCAAGTGCAAAGAGAATGGGCGACCAAGAATTCCAAGATACTGCCATATCTATATCGTATACAGGAGTTGAGAAAGAGGTTCACAAAGATAGAATTCTGGCACGTCCCCAGAATCCAGAATGAGTTCGCTGATGCATTGGCTACCTTATCATCTATGATCCAGCATCCAGACAAGAATTTCATCAATCCCATCCTAGTGGGGATCCACAATCAGCCGGCCTACTGCGCCCATGTTGAAGAAGAAACAGACGGAAAGCCTTGGTTTCATGATATCAAGGAGTACTTGGCAAAGGGAGAATATCCAGAACTTGCAAACACTACTCAGAAACGCACACTTCGAAGGTTTTCAAACAATTTCTTTCACAGTGGAGGGATCATGTATAGGAGGACTCCTGATTTGAGTTTACTAAGGTGTGTCGAAGCAAAAGAAACAACAAAACTATTGGAGGAGATACATGCTGGTACATGCGGTCCTCATATGAACGGGTTCGTTCTAGCAAAGAAGATACTTCGGGTCGGTTATTTCTGGATGACCATGGAAACGGATTGCATCCCGTATTTCCGGAAGTGCCACCGTAGTCAGATACATGGGGATCTGATAAAGGTACCTCCGAGTGAGCTTAATGCAACAAGTTCACCATGGTCGTTCGCCGCCTGGGGCATGGATGTTATTGGACCAATCGAGCCTACCGCCTCCAACGGACACAGGTTTATTCTAGTTGCCATTGATTACTTTACAAAATGGGTAGAAGCAGCCTCTTACAAAGCAGTTACTAAGAAAGTCGTGGCAGACTTTGTCCGCGACCACATAGTTTGTCGATTCGGAGTTCCAGAGTCAATTATTACCGACAATGGTTCCAACCTCAACAGTAACCTGATGAGAGCCATGTGTGAAACCTTCAGGGTCAAACACAAGAATTCCACAGCATACAGACCTCAATTGAATGGAGCCGTTGAGGCCGCCAACAAGAATATCAAGAAGATATTGATAAAGATGATAGAGAAGAACAAGCAATGGCATGAGAAGCTGTCATTCGCCTTACTGGGATACTGCACCATAGTCCGCACATCAACTGGGGAAACACCTTACATGTTGGTTTATGGTACAAAATCCGTTATTCCTGCCGAGGTCAAAATTCTATCCCTGAGAATCATACAAGAATCCAAACTCAGTGATGTTGAGTGGGTACGAAGCCGTTATGAGCAATTGGCCCTCATAGACGGAAAAATAATGAACGCAGTTTGTCATGGTCATCTATATCATAACAGAATAACCAGAGCCTTCAACAAGAAAGTCAAGCTGAGACGATTCACACCGGGGCAGCTGATGTTAAAGAAGATCTTTCCTCACCAAGACGAAGCAAAAGGGAAATTCTCTCCCAATTGGCAAGGCACGTACATGGTTCACCGAGTGTTGACAGGAGGAGCACTCATACTTGTAGAAATGGATGGAGAAATCTAGCCAAAGCCAATCAACTCAGATGCAGTCAAGTGCTACTATGTGTAACTTTCATGCTTTTATCAAATATTGTAAATTGAACTACGCCTGACCTGATTCCCGTTTAAGAGGGGATACGTAGGCAGCCCTATGGGTTCGGTCGCATTTTAATAAAATTTCATTTCCCCAACGACTGGAAACTGGGGTAGAATTTTGAGGAGGTAGCTCAAAATTCCGAAGCAAATGCAGCCGAGCAGCACAAGCAATAGCTAGAAGCGTTCACCCATCAAACTGGGGCAGAATTTTGAGGAGGACCCTCAAAATTCCATAGTAAGAGAGGTTGCAATGCCTTGAACCGCGTCGTGGTCGTCGGTTCATCCAAAAATTATTGTTATGCCTTGAACCTCCCCTGTATTTTTATTTCCTGCACTGCATAAGGCTACCATTCTGCCTTCCGGGGTTCTACGCTACCTCCCATGCATTTTATTTCCTGAATTGCATAAGGCTACCATTCTGCCTTCCGAGGTTCTCCGCTACCTCCCCTGCATTTTATTTCTTGCACTGCATAAGGCTACTATTCTGCCTTCCGAGATTCTATGCTACCTCCACTGCATTTTACTTCATTGCATAAAACTCCTCTACCTCTTCAAAGAAACCACATTTCGTGACGTTACTTATTTATACTTCTCTCGGGCTAAGCTCTGCCCCTCTTATCTTTCGCAAATCGCAAGACTAAACTTTGTCTTGTTAGCATGATACCACTGCATTCTGCATAGGCTGAAACATCGCCAACTTGTCCAAAGGCGTCATCGTTCGGAGGCACCATCTTCATGGCCCGAGAACATCATTTCATGGTCTGAGGATCTCTTTTATTCAACTTGCATATCATTATTCAAAGGCACCATGGTTCAGAGACACCATCTTCATGGCCCGAGAACATCATTTCATAGCCTACGAATCCCGCACCAAGCGATTCATGGCCCAGGACATCATGGTCTAAGGACAATCATCCTCAATTGTCCCAAGACAACATTCATAGTCCAACGAGAACTTGCATCATGTTTATATTATGCACGATATATGCTTGTTATTTATTTACAGGTAATCCGGCCAGAACAGCCAACCAGCCAGGAGCGGACCATTCCAGTTCTCCGATACAACCCCGTAAGACCATCCTACTTTACCTTACCTCGCACCTTGCATCTATTCTTGTGAAACATCACCGGTATATTTCGTTGATGATTCCGGAACTACATATGGCCTGATTCCTGTAAAACCAGGGATATGCAGGCAGCTCAGAAGCCAGGGTGTGTCCTAATTCTCTCACAGAGTTCCATTCGGTCGAAATTGGCCATCCTATCTTTACCCGGCAACTCTTTCATCCTTCACGGGTAAAGAGGGGAAGCTGTTGATACCTAATTTTTTCTCAAATTATTTTGAAATTTACATATATGCTTTCAAAATCACCCTTTGTAATAAGGAGTTTTTTTTCCCTATTTCTCTATATTTTTATTAAATTACCTTCATGTTTATTTAATATTTCATATTTAAATAATTATCCATAAATTATGTTATAAATAATTTCAAAATGTTTCCCAGCTCAGCATGCTATTTTTAATCATTTTTTCCATTAGGATTCAATTATTTCACAAATTAGCCAATTGGGTCTCATTTAATTTTAATTACAGTAATTTTACAAGTATAGCCCAATGGAACGTTTTATATTATTTTAATGCGAAACTTATGCATCTTCTGCACTCAATATTAGTTAATTACTGTAACTTTACCTATTTATATTTAATTTTATTTTTTTATAAAATTATTAGTTATTTTAATTAATTATCTTTTTTTATGGGTATTTAACGACTAGCCATATTTTAACTCAACCCACCTGATTTCTTTAAACCCAATTAACCCAGACCCATAACCCAATTCACCCCCATCCCAATCCTAAAACTAACCCGGCCCAACCGCTAATTTAATCTGAACCGTTGATCAAATGAGATCAACGACCCAGATCCGTTCCTTCCTAAATTAACCCAAACGACCCCCTCAAACCCCTCATTTCATTCGAGACCTCTCATCTCTCTATCCAGTCTCTCTATCTCCCTTCTCTCTAGAACCTTCCCTGGTTCACCTTCTTCTTCGATGGAGCTCCGGCCATCTCCGACCACCATCCTTTCGACTACAAGCCTCCATGATGTTTCCTCCATCTAGATCACTTCATCTCTAAAGCCCTCGAGGTTCTAGTCCATGCCGAATTTCACCTGGGGATCCTGCTTTGGTTGTTCCCGACCTCTCCGGTGGGGTTTTTCCACGGCTACACCATATCCACCATGATCTTTGAGTGTCACGGCAGGTTCTCCGATCATCTCTGGTTTCTTAGGAAACCCTAATTTTTTTGCCTAAACCTCGTAAATCTATGGTGTTTTTAATGATTCAAACTTGTTTCTTTATATTTTACACTATTCTCAACTCAATCTTTAAGATTCAACAGTTTTAAACATTTTTTCTTCCTTTTAATAATTAGGGTTTCTCAGAACCTCTTTTATGCTGGTTTTTAACTGAGTTTCTCTTCGCTCTTAAGTCTATTCTCTGCATATCGTGATGACTTTGTGATTGTTATCTCGCCTATGTTAAAACCCTAATTTTTCTATGTCTGGTTCTATGTATTAGCATGACTCTCTCTTTCCTTAAGGTTCTGTACCTCGAATATCTTCTACTGAGTTTCTACGGCCTAACCTACTCGTGTTATCTATATGTGATTGTTTATGCATCTCTGAACTTGTCCGTTGCTATGATTATTAGCTTCTCTATATATGTGTTTAAATTTGGAGCATGAATCCCTCTTGATTGACTTTGATTTCTTTATTGAATATGAGAATATGTCTTTCAAAGCCCCAAAAAAACTATGCCTGTTTGTTTAGACTGATTGATTCACTTACCTTGTTTATTAATTCGCTCTATTTACTAAACTATTATGGCTTTCTGAATCTAGTCTTAATTGTTTACCATATTAATTAATAAACCCTCAGTCTTTTCTTTTTTAGTCTTGACTGATTTTACTTTGCCTTATATCACTATATGTTTTACCGTTTGAGTTTGAATCCCTTGACTTAAGGGAGTAATTATCTTGATTTCTCGGTTAATTGACTCCGAGTTCCCTATTACTTAACAAACTTTGATACTTTCCTTATTTAGTCTCGCACTGACTTCTGTTTTACCTTATGTGGCTATATGTCTTTACCATTTCTGAGTTTGAATCCCATAATTTAAGGGAACCATGTAATCTTCTTACACTGATTGATTCTGACTTCTTTTATTACCATGCCTTTTGATTCTTACCATATTTTGCTACTCGTTTTTCAACTATAAAAGTTCTAGCTTTTCATAAACAAAGACACATTGACTTGTGTTAGAACTCTCTCTTTCTTACAAAAAAAAGTTCTTTTCTCTACTACTCTTCCTTGCTCTTGGTTACTGTTAGCTGGCTATAAGCCAAGGCTAACCATTGTGCTCTTGTCTTGCTCTCTCTCATTCTACTTGTTTTCCTCTTCACCGGTATGCCTTATTTTAAATTTAAAGCATCATCAACAACATGATTCTTTACTTGTTTCAGTTCTTATTGTTCTTAGTCTGCTTTTATTTATGGTTCTTCTGCGAAACCTGTAATTAGAATACACTCAGCATGTTATTGTCTCCCTTGTCATGTGTGTTTTTGGGCATATCTACTAGCTGTTTTCATAATTGGTGTTGTACCCCATCCCTTGACCCTCTCAATGTGACTCTTTATGGTTGGTTTATGGCTATGTCAGAGTAAGAAGTCTCTGATCATGTCCAAATCATTCCTAGATCTTTCACTTGATTGTTTACCATTAAATGTTCTACCTGTTCCCATCCGCCATTACCACTACTTGTAATGTCTGAACCTGTTGTAATGCTGTGTGTTTTGGTTGTGCATCTTGGATGCTGTGTGAGATTGTCACTTACTCATCTCTTTTCAGTAAAACTATTTTTTTTGTCAAACAAACTCTCTGGTTTATGAACTCTCTTTCAAAACTCCTTTTCTTTTCAAACTCACTTCTGGAACTTCACTTTACTCCTAGAGATCTAGGTTCCACCCCCTCAGTGTAAGCATTGCTTAGGGAACCCATGAGTTCCCTCTGAACTTTGATGCACTGAGGCTGGTAATTCCACACTGCACTTGTTCAACTCTGGTAACTATATAGGTGCTGGTATTGGCCAAGGACCCTATGAGGGCCCTAGGGAGCTTTGCCGCACCCAGACCATGTAACACTCTGAAACTCGAAAGGATTGAGGTTGGGAGATACGGGCCTTATTGAAGGCTCTCTGTAGAAGTAGCTTCTTATTTTCCTTTCAGTTCTGTAATTCCTTTATTTGGCCTGTAAAAATCTGTAAACGAATGCTTGGGGCTGGATAGTGAATATGGGAGGGGACTATACATGTTATGGGTAGAATCATGATCATAGGATTTACTTTACCTATGTGTGCAATAGTATCATGCTTAGGACATGCATATCGTGCATTAGAAACCATGTTTAGGTTGTTTACTTCAGGATCTCTACTACACTCCTATTTACTTTAGAAATCATGTTCACGGCTAATAACTATAATAAAATATGTCGTAATGATACTGCTTTTGCATTTGCATCTAGAAATCATTCTTCAGGACTCATAATCAATGTGTGCATAATCAGTATATATATACGAACGCCTAGGAGAACCTTAGGCCTAATACTTATTAAAACTAAAATTGACTATTTTATGTCTTGCATGTATTAAAAACGGTCTTTTAAAATTAATCAGTCTCTTCTGAAAACCTTAGAAGCTTGCTGTTTGTCACTATTTTTTACTCCTGCAACTGATGGATTTTCAAAACGATTCTCCTTTCCTGAAGTTCATGCAAATCATTCTGTTTTTCCAAAACCCTTGCTCTATTTTTAAATTACTGGTTCTTGAAATTGTGCACTCATTCTCCTTTTATTAAAACTCCTTTAAACTACTGGTTCTTGCTTTATTTCAAAGTGAGTCACTCCTGTTGGAAATTATTTTGCTTTATTTAAAATCTTACTTTACTTCTGATTACTGGTTTTCTAAAAGTTATTCATCTATTTTCTTACTGAAAACTTCATCACTGTTAAATCGTGCTATTGTCTTTAAATTACTGGATTTCCAATCAATTCCTCTTCTTAAAACTATTTTGTGCTTTTAAATTTCCTGATTTATCAGTCCTTTGTTAAACTTCTGAAACCTACTATTTTCTAACTTAAAACGCCTGTTTTAAATCCTGCCTTTGAGACCTTGGTTGTGTTTGAGACGTGCTATTTATCTGTTTACCTGTGGAGGGATCTGTGAGCCTCTTATCTGCCCGTATGTGTTCCCATATTTGTAGTCCTAATTGTTTTATATGTCGCTTAGAATTTTATCCTTTAAACTTAGGGGTTCAACCTAGTACTCACCTTGTAGGATTTAGTAGTCCTAAACACCCTCCGGGACTTATATAACGGGATGGGTAATAGCATACAATAAGCCTTCGTGACCAGCACGCGCTTAAATAACCTCTACGGGGTGGGAAGGGTAGATTACGGATATGATGACCGGTGCGCTAATACCACGTGTAGACCCTCTCCGAGGAGTGATTATCGGGTATTGCATTGATGTGATCCGTATTATTTTAAACCTAGGACAATCCTTTTCAAATGTTTTACTCTGATGTTTTCCCGAAACCCTTTAAGATTCTCATACTTGTTTGAAATCCCCTCTTATATGAACCTTACTTCATATTTGTTTACCGTCCAAATTCACAAAACTGCTTGGCTGGGACACACAGTTATGGATCTTGAGGGGTGCCTAAAACCTTCCCCTTAGGATAACTTCAAGCCCTTACCCAATATCTGTTAATGCAAACTAGTTCATGAGTTATCTACTCTATGTGCCCTAACGCACCACAAAATCATTAGGTGGCGACTCTTCCTTAAACCTCTTCCTTTAAGGACTTGTCCAGAATGTCATGAACCCGATCTCTCCGCACCTGACCCGTGCGAGGTAAAAGGGGGGCGTGGCATTCGCATGATAACCCGCTAACGCAAGCCTTGTCCAAATTCCACCGGGATTTCCATAATCCCAATGGACACTATCACGATATGTGCATTATTGGAGAATACATGTCGATATGATGATCATTAATGTGTAAATAGTCAAATCTCGAGGGGGAAATGTTAACTCTATTTGTTTTGCAGAAATGAGGCACAAAGTCCTCAGGTTCGGCATGGTTCAAAATGTCCCACCTTTGCAGCTGGATTAGTGGAAAAACCTCTCACATAGTGACAAGAACCATGTGAAAAGGGTCATCAACCTACCCTCCTTATTAGACATTCAGCCAACTAACGCATTGATTGAGGCTGCCACCATGTTTTGGGATGAGAAGAGAGATGTCTTCCATTTTGGTGACATAGAAATGACCCCTCTTTTAGAGGAAATAGGAGGATTCACTGGGCACCCATGGGACAGTCCTGGTTTATTGGTATCGGAAAACCGCACTTCCCGAGGTTTCTTGAAAATGATGGGTTTTAAGAAAAATGACGAATTTCTCTGTCTGAAGAAATCATACATACCATTTGATTTCCTTTATGAACGTTATGGGCACAGTAAGTCATATCTCCTTTACCATGATGAGCTTTCCATTACTTCTTTGGGTTGGATACACCGCCGAGTTTTTGTATTCATTGTCTGTTTTCTAGGAATGTTGATATTTACGTTGAAAGGGGAAAGGATCCACACTCGCCTAGCTATGGTCGCTAGGAATTTACTGGAGGGAATTGAGGGGAAAACTTACACCATCATCCCTATGATCTTGGCTGAGATGTACCGAGCCCTAGACCACTGCTAAAAAGGGTATGGGCACTTCGAGGTTGCAATATGTTGCTGCAGGTATGGTTATTAGAACACTTTTAGAGAGGTGAATATCGTCAAGAACTTCCGAGACGACCATGGAATGACCACATAGCCTATCATCATCCGAAGAGAATGACTTTTTTCCCAAACAGGTTTGTGCAACTAGGAAATGTTGTAAGCTGGGTAAGTTTTTTCAGCAATTTGACTGATGAAAAGGTGCATTGGATGTTTGAATGTTTCCCTAGTTGTGAGTTCATCATAAAGTAAATAGAGACTACTCATCTAGTGCTAATCGGATTGAGAGAAATCTATCATTATGCTCCTATAAGGGTAATGAGGCAAGTTGGGAGGAAGCAGGTTATACCTCGGGTTTCCAACGTGGTCCAGTACAAAGAAGACTTCAAGGGGAACACCATTCCATTCAAGTTTGAGGCACAGCATATGTGGAATCAAAAGATCATTGTGGAGAAAGATACCATCGAGCCAGATCGGTATCATGTTGGCCAAGTGTACTTCTATCCATTTGGTAGATGATATAGCGGGAGATGTCAAGCTGGGGGTTTATCTGAAGAATAGGGTTATAGACGACGATGTTGAAGCACAAGTCAAATATAGGACGTTGCACAAAAGGGTTTTTGTCACGACCAAAATCTCCCCCCATTGGGTATCGTGATGGCACCTAGTCTTATGGACTAGGTAAGCCTAATATTCATGGAATAATCAACAATAATAAATAAAATCTAATATTTTTCTAAAGCAAGTGATCCTGTACACATTGTATATTCCCAAAACCCGGAAGTACAAGTCATAAGCTTTTAAGAATTTACATTAAAACTCCTAAAAATACCACTGTTCAGAAATAAATACAACAGTGCAAACAAAAATGTACGATGGTGACTCCGAAACCGCGAACGCTGAAGCGGTTTTACCTTGAGTCTCCACAACAACAACCGCGCTACTGACAATCAATCGTCCGGCTATGCGAAAACCTAGAATCTACACAAAAATGTGTAGAACAGTAGTATGAGCACACCACAGCGGTGCCCAATAAGTATCAAGACTAACTTCGGGGAAGTAGTGACGAGGACTAGTCAAGACACCCACTGGTCTAATAAAACTGAACAAGTATCAATATAGAAATCAGGGAAATGATGACATACACATAAAGGCTACGCAATATAGCTAACGGGACAGTGAATTCGATATAGAAGGAAAACAATAAATATCAGCGGAAAAACCATAAAGTAACACAAGACTGAATAGAACACAAACAAATCCGGCATATAAGTATGCAACATGTACATGGGATGACTCTAACAACTTCAACCACTTCTACATCAAATTCATAGTCATCTCCACGAGGTTTCGAACCTCGGACAAATCACCATTTACGGGTCCCAATATTTAAACCCTAACACTAGGCATCTTGCACCCTCATTCGAGTACTAACTGCACGAACGACTCACGTTCCAATTGGGTCATTCCCACCCATATGGTAAGCACAACAAGAGTATCTATACTTGACAACAACAAGGATTCCTGAATCCATTACTAGTACTTAACTACGTGTATGCTTGTGCAGGTGTCCTAACATGATTTCAACAACCAATAGACATAAGGAAAAAAAAAGGGGCAACACGTACATTTTCATCTCATAAGTTTCCACACGAATAAACTCACACGATAAGTGTTCCAATACACAATATCAACAACAAGGGATGCCCTAAGCCAACACAAGTATCACAGCCAATCCCTGACATAACCCACCTTGTCACGCCACGTGTGAAATAGTAAAGTATATGCCCCCCTTGTTTCACCACATGTGCATAAACATATTCCCACCTTATCACGCCACATGCGCAACACTCAATCTCGTATCCCGCCTTATCGCACCCCATGTGCAATATCAGTAGTAAACACAGCACGGAAGAAACCTCGTGCAAATCCCCATATCAACAACCGCACTGAACAAACCTCGTGCATCACCACAACAAGTACAACAACAACAATGGAAACAGTTCAAGATACAATTAATACATCAACTCAAGAAGCTTCGACCACAAGATAGGCAAGACCAGTTCACGAGAAACAAACATAATAAGGAGAGCTAGGCATATTACGAATCACTTAACAAGGAAGGAAAATATCATGTAACAGCCGCACCTAATTACACGGGTGAACAATAAGAAATCAACACAAAATCGGGTAACTCCATATAAGGGCAAGTCACGAAGGTATAGAATATCTAAACTTCCTTTAATGTTGAGCAGTTACGAGAATATTCAACAATTTCCACTTAAGGACAAGCAGCAGAGAATAATCATAAATTAATTTAAGACCAAACAATTATAGGTTGAGATGAAGATAATTTCAAATTTGAGATACGCAGTTAAGAAGATATAGCATGACAGTAAAGGAAATAAAATCTTCAGATAAGTCAATTAGGAGTCAAATAGGCAATAGGAGAAAATACGAAAGTAAGAACTTCCACATTTAAGAAGATAAAGATAACACTAGAAATTAGGAAATTCAATCATGCTAAGGACAATTCAGACTCTTTGAATATAAGGACCTAAGATTCGTAAAGGGTCAACTTTCCACAAACAAGTCCGAGCATGCACTCGTCACCTCGCGTACACGGACCACAATCAACATAGAAGACTCAAATCCTAAGGGGAAATTCCCCCACAAAAGGTTAGGCAAGATACTTACCTCAACCGCTCAAATCATACTTGAAATCACGTTCTTGCCACAGGTATCCGGCTCCCAATAGCCCAAATCTAATCAAATCAATAGCATCGTGTAAATAATACTACAAGCAACTAGTTTAACTAATAAATTCGAAGCTAAGACGCGAAATTAGGAAAATTTCCCAAAAAGTAACCCAGGCCCACGTCTCGGAATCGGGTAAAATTTATAAATTATGAACACCCGCTCTATTATGAGAAAACTAGAACAAAAACCATCAAAAACCGACGTCCAAATCTCACTCAAATCTCGGATTTTCAATTGGGAAACTTTTTCTCCTATTTCCAAACTTTTACTCTCAATTTCCTTGATAGAATGAGGAAAACCACAATATATTAATGAAACAAAACCAAATTCGAGTAAGAAATCGTTACCCACAAGATTCCCCTGAAAATACGCCAAAAGATCGCCTTCTCCTGAGCTCAAAATCAAAAATGGAGTGAAAATGAACAACCCTCGATTTTATCTCCTTTTCTACCCAGTAATCCTCGCACTTGCGCATTCCGCACCTACGGGCTAACCAGTCGCACCTGCGAAAATTACTAAATCCCACATCTTCGCACATGTGCTCAAGGTCACGCACCTGCGGGCTCGCAGGTGTGACAAAAACTTCGCACCTGCGCCTCATGCCTGGCTCCCCAAATTCCGCACCTGCGGGCTTCCCTTCCGCACCTGCGATCTCGCACCTGAGGCTACCCATCTGCAGGTGCGGAAAAATACCAGAACTCCAAAAACCAGCAAGTCAGCACTCTAAATTCCCAAAACAAATCCATAAACCACCCGAAACACACCCGAGGCCCCCGGAACCTCGACCAAACATACCAACCAATTCTATAACTCCATAGGAACTTAGTCAAGCCTTCCAAACACTTCACAAAACATCAAAATTTCCAATTATGCATGGATTCAAGCTTATGAACTATAAAATTTCCAAAATCCACAACCGATGTCGAAACACATCAAAACTAGTCTGAATGACCTGAAATTCGACACACAGGTCACAAATAACACTATGGGCCTATAGATACTTTCAAAATCCCATTCCGAACCCGATATCAAATTTTCACTTATCGACCAAAATCGCCAAAATTCTAACTTCCGCCGAATTGCCTCAAATTACTCTACGGACCTCCAAAACCAATTCCGGATGTGCGCCTAAGTCCAAAATCATCATACGAAGCGGTTGGCATCCCCAAAACTCATTCTGAGGCCATTTACTCAAAAGTAAAACCTCCGGTCAACTTCCATCACTTAAACTTCAAATATAAATTTGTCCTTCCAATTCGACTTCGGATTATCCGGTAACTGAATCCAACCATGCACGCAGGTTGATATATAAAAAGTGAATCCATTCAAGACCTTATTCTATCGAACGGAGCTTAATTTTTCAAAATGACCGGTCGAGTCGTTACAGTTTTAGAGTCTGAAGACAAGCATTTGGAACAACATAAAGTGGACATGAAAGCAATGAACGAGTGGAAAGGAATCACTACTAAATCAATAGAGGTTGGAATATTTGGAGCAGGGGTTGATGGAGCTTGAGGGAAAGATGAGGAAAAGGATTTTAGAATGTCAGAATGCAAAGGGCAACGAAGGAGGGCATCTAGCATGGGATTATCTACTGTTGGACATACGTGACCTGGGGAACCTGATTGATAGAGCTAAGAAGGCCAAGCATGGAGAAGGTACTTCTAGGACCAAATAGATTTGGAACAATGTTTTACTGCTTTCTAGACTCGTTTTAGACTTTGATTGTAATAAGACAAATGCCATTAGTAACTTTTTCTAGTTATTGTCGTTTTAGTTGAGATTTGGTCCGTTTATCATATTAATAAAATGACATAGTTATTGGCATCAATTTTCTCAAAATTTATATGTTTCTTAGGCCTACCTCGGGCACAATGAGGTCCCCAAAATTAGGACATGAATTTATAATTCCAATATGTGCTTAAATACCGCGAATATACTATTAATACTCCTTATTGACTTGTTTACCTTTTGTTTTGTTTTGTTTTGTTTATTCTCATCCCCTAAGGTTGGTTCGTGCATACTGGCATCATCAGCATATCATACTACATCCATAGGTCCTCCACTTCCTCCTCCTCTAAGTGATCCAAAAAACAAAGGAAAAGCCAAAATGGATGATATGAGCGGTATCAGGAAAGACAACGCTACGCACACAGAGAATGTCGCAACTTCAGATGGTTGGAGTACTCCGACACAGAATGACTTGGTCTTACGGTTAGAAAAGAAAATACTAGAGTTAAGGGGAACTTGAGCTGGTCTGAAACTTGGCAAACCCTTCCCTTACCCTGAACGTCCCCGGCATCAACCAAAAAAATGCCCAAAACCCAGCACCTCCCCAGAACACACAAAACCAACACCCGCAAAATCCTCCCGCACCTCATCAGTATGCCACACCCCCAAAAAATCTTAGTCTTCCACCAGTACCGATCCCTCCACAACATCATCATCATCATCCTATCTAGTATCCATAAACCACCACCTACCACACTCCTCAAAACGCACCACAACCTACCCCCTGATCCCCGAAACTCAACCAACGACCATCACTATGCCCAAATTCCTAGAGTCCATCAAAGCAACCCCATATACATGGAAACCTTACACCACACTCCACAACAGACCATGTACACACCAGAATCTGCCAAGAAGGACCTGCTCATCAAGAACATGGCAGAGGAACTCAAGAAACTTACTGGCCGAGTCCAAAGTGTCGAATGTGGTAAAGGCATTGAGAGTTTGAATTATGAGGATTTTTGTATTCAGCCAGATGTAGAACTTCCAGAGGGTTACAAACCTCCTAAGTTTGAAATGCTCTATGGGACAGGTGATCCGAAGGTACATTTGAGAACATATCGTGACGAACTCGTAGGGATTGGCAAGAATGAAAGAATCTTCATGAAGTTGTTCATGAGGAGCCTCACTGAAGATGCCCTGTCTTGGTACATCAGTCAAACCCCGAAGAAATGGGTTAATTGGGTAAACAGGGCATCAAATTTTATGGACCGATTCAGGTACAATACAGAAAATATGCCAGATGTCTTCTACATTAAGAATCTTAAGAAGAAGCCAACAGAAACTTTTCGCGAGTATGCTACTCGGTGGATTTCTGAAGCTGTGAAAGTACGGCCAACCCTGGAAGAAGAACAAATGAATAAGTTCTTTGTCCGAGCTCAGGATCTGTAGTACTATGAGTGACAAATGGTTACTAAAAACCGTAAATTCTCTGACATCATCAAATTGGGAAAAAGAATAGAATAGGGGATTAAGAGCGGAATGGTGACAAATTTTGAAGCACTCCAGGCTACAAACAAAGCCTTGCAATCAGGTGGTATTTATAAAAAGAAGGAAGTAGGGGCAGTGATAGTGGCCCAAGGTCCAAAGTCTCATCTCACATATCAAACACCCCCACCCACATATCATCCTTTACCTACCAGATACCAATAACATGTCACCACTTACCATACTTATAACACCCAGCCAACATACTACCACTCACCACCAGCCCGCCAATACTACCAAAAACCTAGACCAAATTTCAATTGCAGACCACCAGACAATACACCCCAATTGCTGAACCCATCGACCAATTGTACGAGAGACTAAAGGCTGCCGTTTATGTCACTCTCATTCCCGTTGTTACCATGGAAAATTCTTCCCAGTGGATTAACCCAAACAAGACATGTACCTATCACTCGGGCATGAAAGGTCATACTATTGACGAATGTCACACTTTGAAGGATAAGATCCAGACGTTGATTGACACCAAGGTTATATATGCAAAGGAGGGTGCACCTAATGTCCGTAATAATCCTCTCTCGGATCACAGGGGCGAGGGGGTAAATGTGATAGAAACTGATGAAGAATGGGACCCGGAAGGGTCAGTTGGACTCATTCATGAAGGGGATGATCCTAAAATAACTCTAGTCACTCTCACACCTATCATGGTACAAATACAGTGGCCGATTGAGGTTGAAGTAGCCACACCAACTCCGTTTGAGGTTGAAGTAACGACGCCCTCAGCCGTGCCAACTCCGTTCGAGGTGGAAGTGACCACACCCTACACAGTCCTTTAAGTCCAATGTTATACCCTAGGACTATGTTGCATAAGCGAGAAGGAAAGGAAAGGCAAAAATAGAGGAAACAGGTGAAGCACAAGGCATGACCAGAGTCGGTAGGGTTTGTACGCTCGAACATTTGGGAGGGACAAGTAAAGAAGTGGATTCTAAGCCGCTTGTCATTGAGACTGGCCCAGACAATATTTGGAGAAAGGTGCAAGCAAGAGAGTATTTTGTGGTTGATCATCTGAACAAAACCACTGCTCAGATATCCATTCTATCACTAATGCCGAACTCCGAGACGCATAGGAATGCGTTGATAAAAGCGTTGAACGAATCCTATGTATCCAATAACATTACCAGAGGGGAGATGGAAAATATGGTAGGACATGTATTGGAAAGCCATAAGATCACTTTTCACAAAGACGAACTGCTGCCGGAAGGATTGAGTCAAAACAGGGCACTGCAAATCACAGTGCAGTGTGAGTACAAATTCATTGCCAGGGTCCTAACAAATGGGGGTTCAAGTCTCAACATTTGTCCATTAACCACTTTGAAGAGGTTGGGAAAGGGTTTTCATGAGATACGAGCAGGGAGTATGATCGTGAAAGCATTCGATGGGTCCCAAAGGGCCACAATTGGGGAGATCAACCTCTTTTATAGATGGGCCTGACCTAGTTTGATGTTGAATTTCAAGTGTTAGACATATCCGCCACATACAATATGTTGTTGGGATGACCTTAGGGACACGTTGTTGGGGTCGTAGCCTCTACTCTACACCAGTCCATGAAGTTAGAATAGAATCATCAGGAAGTAATCATCCATGGGGACAGAAGTAATTCTATTTACACCAATCAAATTGTTTCGGTTGTCCAGAATGGATGGAAATTGGGTGGAGAGACATACCATCACATTGAGCGTGTCAACGCGATTAATAAAGATAAAGGTGGAGTAGCAAAATAGAGAGCATATTGGCATGGTCAGGGTATGAACCTGGTAAGGGTCTCGGTAAGAATCCCCAAGGTATTACTAAACCAATACAGCTAAAGCGTCATGGCACAACCTTTGGACTTGGATATCAGTACACCTGGCATGAGTATAATGATTGGCCGCCACCATGGCGTGGTCCTTATTACCCTCTTGAGAATCCGGTACAACATTTGAGCCGGTCATTTCATCAAGTCGACATGATGTGGGGATCTGAAGAAGATGAATTTCTAGCTGGCATAAGGAATTTGTTCTTGGAAGATGAAGACATGGACTGCAATGCAATAGTTGAGGAGGAGGAGGAGGAGGAGGAAGGCCTCGTCATTCAGATAGTGGAAAAGGGAGCTATTATCAGGAATTGGAATTCTACACCATCAAGGGCCTGTCGGGTTCCTGGGTAGCCTGGAAATTAACATCATCACTTTGAAAACAATTTTTGTGGACGCGTTAACACATTTTTCAGTGTTTTGTTTTAACTATTCTGTTTTGAAATAATTGTTCGGATCATTAAATTACGTTTGTTTGACATTTTAGTATTTATCAATGGTTTGTTGTTTTAGTATGTATTATTATCCTTTATAGTTTTCTCTCTATAGCGTTATTATTACCTATCCTGATGAACCGAAAGTTGTGACATGTAACGAGATAACGCAACATAAGGATAATGATTAAGAGGAAATAAAACAAGAAGATATAATACCTGAGGAAATTGTTAGAGAAGTAAAAAAATTTGAGAACAAGCCTAAGTCCAATCTGGATGAAACAGAGATAGTCAATTTGAGAGATTACGAACTGTCAAGGAAACTCGTGTTAGCATTCACCTATCGCCATCAGAGAAAGAAGAGTACACCCGTTTCCTGAAAGAATATGAAGATATTTTTGCATGGTCTTATGACGATATGACTGGTTTGAGCACATATATGGTGGCTCATAAACTACCTACCAACCCTATGTGTCCGCCTGTAAAGCAGAAGCTCAGAAAGTTCAAGCTTGATATGAGTCTGAAAATTAAAGAAGAGGTCGCCAAGCAGATCAAAGGTAAGGTTCTCAGAGTGGTTGAATATCCAAGCTGGTTGGCTAATATTGTGCCAGTTCCGAAGAAAGATGGGAAAGTCAAGGTATGTGTCTACTATCGGGATTCAAACAAATCAAGTCCTAAAGATGATTTCCGTTGCGCAATATATACATAATGATCAATGACTGTGCCAAGAATGAACTCCGGTCTTTTGTGGATTGCTTCACGGGATATCATCAGATCTGGATGGATGAAGAAGATGATGAAAAGACAACCTTTATTATGCCATGGGGAGTGTATTACTACAAAATGATGTCGTTTGGTCTGAAGAATGCTGGAGCGACTTATATGAGGGCTATGACAACCATTTTCCACGACATGATACACAAGGAGAAAGAAATGTACGGTCATATAACTAGAAGTTCGCCCGATTCCCATATTTTCATGTGTTATAGCCCACGCCTTCCGACGTGGCCTGAGCCCCCGGACCCAGATCACCTAAATTTTTTTCGGGACATCACATATGACCTAAGTAACCATATTCACCGCCCCGCCATGACCATTCCTCGTTTTTAGTGTTTTATAGCCATAAAACTAGCATTCCGCCCGATTCCCATATATTTGTGTGTTATGGCCCATGAACCATTTCCATCGCCCCTCCATGACAATTCCTCTTTTTAGTTGTTTTATGGCCATAAAACCAAATTTTTTCCTGATTCCCATATTAGTAAGATATAGCCCATGCCTTTCTTCGTGGGCTCGAGCTCCCGAACTCAGATCACCTAAAATTGTACCGGGACATCGAATACGACCGAAGGAATCATTTTCACCACCAGGATATGATCGTTCCACATTTTTTGGTGTCATATGGATATAAAATTGGAATTTCGCCTGATACCCAAATTTTCATGTGCTATAGCCCACGCCTTCCGCCGTGGGCCCAGGTCCCCAAACCCGGATCGCCTAAGATTTTTTCGGGACATCAAATACCACCTAAGGAACCATTTTCACTGTCTCTCCATGACCATTCCTCATTTTTGGGCTTATTACAGCCATAAAACTGGAATCCTCCCGATTCTCATATTTTCGTGTGTTATAGCCCAAGCGTTCTGTCGTGGGCCCAAGAAACGGGCCCGGATCGTCTAAAAGTTTTTAGGGACATTAAATACGACCTAAGGAACCATTTTCACCGTGTTGCCATGACCGTTCCTCATTTTTTGATGTTTTACTGCCATAAATTGGAATTCCGCCTGATTCCCATATTTTCGTGTGGTATACCCCACGCCTTCCGCCGTAGGCTCGGGCCCCTGGTCCCGGATCTCCTAAATATTTTTTGGGATATCAAATACGACCAAAGGAAACATTTCACTGCATCTCCATTATCGTTTCTTTATTGGTGTAATACGGCCATAAAACTGGAATTTTGCACGATTCCCATATTTTAGTGTGCTATAGCCCACGCCTTTTGCCATGGGCCCGGTTCTCCAGACCCGAATCGCCTAAAATGTTTTCGGGACATCAAATACGATCTAAGGAACCATTTTAACCGCCCCTCAATGGTTGTTCCTCATTTTTTGGAAATTTACGGCCGTAAAATTTGAATTCTGTCTGATTCCCTTATTTTGTGTGCAATAACCCACGCCTTCCACCGTCGGCCCGGACCCCCGGACCCAGATCGCCTAAATGTTTTTCACAACATAGAATATGACCTAAGGAACCATTTTCACCGCCACGCCATTACCGTTCTTCATTTTTTGGCGTTTTATGGAAAGAAAAAATTAGAATTCTACCTGATTCCCATATTTTCATGTGTTATAGCCCACGCCTTCTGATGTTTGTCTAGGCCCACAAACCCGGATTGCCTAAAATATTTTTGGGACATCACTTACAAACTAAGTAACTATTTTCACCGGCCCGTTATGGTTATTCCTCCCTTTTGGTGTATTACGGCCATAAAGCTGAAATTCCACCCGATTCTAATATTTTCGTGTGCTATATCCCATGCCTTCCACCATGGGCTCGGGTCCCTAGACCCAGATCGGTTAAATTTTTCCGAGACATGAAATACGACCTAAAGAACCATTGTACTGCCCCGTCATGATCATTCCTTATTTTTTTGGCATTTTACGAAAATAAAACTGAAATTTCACCCAATTACTATATTTTTGTGTGCTATAACCCACGCCTTCTGTCGTGGACCCGGGCCCCTAGACCCGTATCGGCTTTGTTACACCCTATATTTTTGTACATAAAAGTGCATCGTAAGAAAATTAATTGATCACGCCCAACTATGCCTTATAAAAAGGACTAAGTGGTCGTTGCAAATATAATCCGATTTACAAGTCCGGCGTCGAATCCCACAGAGAACTAAGGTTTCGCTATAATTGTTCAATATTGATAAGAAACACAAGTCCAAACAATTTCCTAATTATAGAGATTATAATATTTATTTCTAACTAATTAAGTAACAACTATTATAAAGCAGTAAAATTATCAACTAAGAAAGATGAAATTTGAGACAGAACTAAGGAGGTATAGAGTTATGATTCCGCTATTGATGGAATCCCTTCCTGCTATGTTTTATATAAATTTGCCTAATCTTCTCTATCGACCATGAGCACTCTTACTACCGTAAATATCTCCCGAGTAATTACGACAATTTACTAGACATACTCTCCTGAGTTATGCTAGCTTGCTTTAATTACAGCTCACTTAGATCGCACCCAAGGTTTCGTTATCCCTAATCCCACCTTTAAACCGTCAGTTATTGATACCTCATATACTTTGGGAGTGGTGTTTGTTCAAAAACTACCTAAATATGCACTCTCTCCCGAGTAATACATACTAAATAGGTACAGCTAATTGAGGACCTTTCAATTAACTACAACAAGAACGTAGTTGAACAAATAGAGATTAAAATTTGGCAAATCTATATTAACATAGCAAGAATTTCATCCTTCAATAGGTTCCATCAAAACCCTAGATAAAAACTTAGCTATTCAAAATAGTATGTAAAAATACAATACTACAAGTCATAACCAACAACAAAAAATAGGAAGAGGAAGGAAAACTCGTAGAAGAATTCCCCGCCTTGCTCCTATTGTGTCTCTGCCTCCTTAGGTCGAATTTGTGTCAAAAGTATGTCCAACCTCCTCAAAATATTGTTTTTCCATGTATATATACCAAGTAGGGTCGGGCCCAAACAATTATACCTTCTCCAATGCGAAAAAGGACACTTTTCCCGGGCAAGACGTGCGCGGGTGTGCTCCAACCGCGCTTAGGCCACGCATATCGACAAGTATTCTGCCCCATTTGCGCGGTCAGTGCACGGCCGCGCACTTGCCGTGAACTTTTCACCCACTTCCGTTTGGAATTGTAAAAATGTAAAACATGAAAGTTGTATCCCTTTGAGTTATATTTCTAACCATATATTATATAGACCAAATAGAGTTTGGAGCAAGGAGTTATGTCTATTTTACTAGACATTGCGCAATATGCCTACTCGAGTCTTCGTTTGTTCTTAACTAGCAAATTTGACCCCTGAAAATGATCCCGGCTTAATTCCTTGGGTTACTCAGACTTCAAAGCTCCAAACTCACTTGAATTAATTCCATAACATCTATATAGCTCGGAATCACTCCTACATGGCATAAAACACACAGTAAATGCAAAACACTAGCAATTAAAGCTCAAACTCAATTAAACTGCAGTAAATTACATTGTAATAAGCGACTAAAATATGCAATTATAGCCTATCATCAACACCCCACACTTAAATCATTGCTCTTCCTCGAGTAATCGAACTACACTTTATATAGACACGATCTTTTTTTAAACAATTCTCCTAACTCATCACACCAAGAATATTTAAGATAGACTAAGCACAAAAGCGTAACATTTTCACCTCAAAATTTGACTCATAAGTACAACGCACTATTCACAACTCACCCACTTACTCTAACATAGAGGTCACTGACATTACCTTTCCTTCATGAATCAAGTGCCCTCACACAACAAAAGAGAGTAGTTCCACACAATAAAATTTAAGAACACTTACGAACTCAAGATAGAAAGAATTCACTCACTCTCATAAATAACATTCATAGGCCATAAAAAATGCACCATAGGCTTTCCCCTAGTATACTACTCTACTAATCGAGCTTATTCAGTCTAGGATCAAGTAGGACTTTATTTGGTTGTAATGTAGGCTGCGGGATGGGTGGGATACATTTAGATATAAGAGTGACTACACCTCCCTAAGCACTTTAATACATATACTTTAACATTCAAACCCCATAGTTATGTCAAACCAAACTCCACCTTCACATCAATATATTTTACCCCCTACTTCGTTAAGCACAATTACATCAAAAGTCACCACTAATCAAGGAATATTTTTTTTTACACCAATACAACTATTTTTTCCTTTTCTTTCTTCTTTTTTTTTAGTTCAAGTGACTCCTACTTTTTCAAAAGAGTGCACCTTTCTCCTTATTTCATTAGTTCCACTCAAAAGCCAAACCAACCACCCCACACTTTAACTTTTACACAGTTCATAACAATTCAAGTGTTCATGAGAGGTTAAAAGGTTCAAATTGATAGTTAATTCAAACAAATGGGTAAGTCTTGTAATGTGGTTGCCAAAGAAACAGGAATACAGGCTCAAAGGGGTTAACTACGATACATAACAATTAGGTGGGTACAATATACATATATGGATCAACAAAGAAATTCCTATATCACTTCCAAGACTGAACAAAATTACTATTTCGCTTTGCAAACACACGAGGCAAGTTCTAGTCATCAAATGCAATGCACAGAATAACACACAAACCTCACACACACATGGAACTTAACTCACTCAGGATTGGATTCATCAAGACACTCTAGTCAAAGATGTTAAGAAAATTTAAATCATATAATTTAAGGAACTTATACAAGAGTCAAAAATTGAGCCTAAGTGTCACAACCAAAGTAATCACTATTCTCAAGGTATAACAAAGTCAAGAGATATTACTTCAATTCAAAACACAACACAATGGCTCCTATTCCCTAAAAAAACTAACTACACCCGGTTCAAACAAAACCCTTGGAAAAGAACCGCGACACAAAGAAAAACCAAGGGGGGATTGTTACACTACCTAACAAAAGAAAATCTTTTTGTTTTTTTCTTCTTTAGACTTAAATCCCTCGAGAAAATTGTCTAATAGATCCATCATCGGGAAAAGCCCAATTTATCTATTTTTGTAAAAAAAATTATTCCATTAAACTAACACAACTAAAATAGCATATAAAGTCACCCAGACAATCTCCTCACCCCATACTTAAATTGTGCATTGTCCCCATTGCACACCCATAGATATTAGAGGGTAAAAGAAACTCCCTGATAGGTCAAATGCCGAAGCACTAGCATATCATGGGGTACTCAGACTTCTCTCAGGCCTGGTCCTTCGTGCGGCTACCTCACACTTAGGTCCAACCATCTGGTTAACTGTTGCATCCTTCCAATGGCTTTGCGTTCCGTGCTCCTAAAAATCAAAAAATTGACACTACAAAAATAATACAATTAAAAAAAACAAGAAAATAATATAAAATAAAATAAAGCAGTAAAGCTAGGTTGCCTCCTAACAAGCACTTGATTTAACGTCGTGGCACAACGTGAATCACTTTTTGCCTCCACCTTGAACTTATGAATTGAGACCCCAAATTGGCTTCAAGTTTTCGGTTATCCTCCAAGGGTGGTGGAACAAATCTAATTGGCCTAAGCAACCATTGTACTATTTTACAAACCATTGTACTATTTTACACTTCTTGGCTTTTAGATGAGGTATGTAGTCCTGTCTTTCTGGCAAGAAAAATTCCAGGATGTAGGAACCTTGTTCTTCATTCCTTGACTCCTTAATCGGCTCGGATGACTCGATTTCCATATCATCATCCAAGCCTAATGGGGAAAAATGTTCGGAGTGAGGACACTCAAACACATGAACTCCAGGACTTTCAACATCCTCAACATCAATGATACTAGAGTCAACAAAATTTATATCCTCAAAGTCCTTGGCTGACTCTAGTCTCACTTCTTCAACATCGACATCCTCAAATTGTAGTTGGGTAGGTTTTTGATGTTCTACTCTAACCTCCTCAAATCCACGCTCTTTTTGGCTACTATCCCCAATATTGGCTTGTGGAGCATTAACAACTCCAACCACTTGACTCAATTGAGCCTCCAACTTGCGAATAGTTGCCTCTTGCCTTTCTATCTGCAATTGTTTCTCATTATTTTGTTCCAGAAGGAACTTTAATATATCCTCGATCTTTTTCAGGTCATCATCCCTGGGTTCTTTGTTCCTATTAACTTCACAAGAAAAAGAAGAACCATCAAAGTAAGGGGTTGGGGGAAGATAAGAAATATAAGCACAACCATGAAAGTGACCATCTTGACCACCACACATATCACACACATTCCACACATAAGATTGAGTTGGTGCACATAACTAGCTCTCGGCAATATTTTGATAATTTTTCCCTACGTGGTTTCCGCCACAATATGCATAACGAGGATCAAAAGTAGAATTACCAACATGCAAACTCTCATAATTTCATGATTCCATATTTTTCCAATTAACAAATATAACTAAAATAAAGAAAATACAAATCAAATACTGAAAGAAAGAAAAAATTCAAACTTGAAACATAGTAATATGTACACCTACAGCTACACTGTTAGTTTCTCGGCAACGGTGCCAAAATTTGATCACACCCAACTATGCCTTATAAAAAGGACTAAGCGGTCATTTCAAATATAATCCGGTTTACAAGTCCGGAGTCGAATCCCACAGAGAACTAAGATTTCGCTATAATTGTTGAATATTGCTAAGAAACACAAGTCCAAACAATTTCCTAGTTATAGATATTATAATATTTATTTCCAACTAATTAAGTAACAACTATTATAAAGCAGTAAAATTATCAACTAACAAGGATGAAATTTGAGACAGAACTAAGGAGGTCTAGAGTTATGATTTCCCCTATTGATGGAATCCCTTCCTGCTATGTTTCATATAAATTTATCTAATCTTCTCTATCGACCATGAGCACTCTTACTACCGTAAATCTCTCCCGAGTAATTACAAAAATTTACTAGACATACTCTCACGAGTTACGCTAGTTGGCTTTAATTACAGCTCACTTAGATCGCATCCAAGGTTTCGTTATCCCTAATCCCACCTTTAAACCCTCGGTTATTGATTCCTCATATACTTTGGGAGTGGTGTTGTTCAACAACTACCTAAATATGAACTCTCTCCCGAGTAATACATAATAAATAGGCACAGCTAATTGAGAATCCATTCAATTAACTACAACAAGAACGTAGTTGAACAAATAGAGATTGAACTTTCGCAAATCTATATTAACATAGCAAGAATTTCATCCTTCATTAGGTTCCATAAAAACCCTAGATAACAACTTAGCTATTCATAATATTATGTAAAAATACAATACCAAGTCATAACCAACAATGAAAAATAGGAAGAGAAAGGAAAACTCGTAGAAGAATTCCCCGCCTTACTCCTATTGTGTCTCTGCCTCCTTAGGTCAAATCTGTGTCAAAAGTATGTTCAACCTCCTCAAATTACCGTTTTTCCATGTATATATACCAAGTAAGGTCGGGCCCAAACAATTATTCCTTCTCCAATGCAAAAAATAACACTTTTTCCAAGCAAGACGTGCGAGGGCGCGCTCCAACCACGCTCAGGCCGCGCATATAGACAAGTATTTTGCCCTATTTGCGCGGTCAGTGTGCGGCCGTGCACGTTTGACCCACTTCCCTTTGGAATTTGGAAAAACGTAAAACGTTAAAGTTGTAACCCTTTGAGTTAGATTTCAAACCACATATTATATATCCCAAATGGAGTTCGGAGAAAATACTTATGTCTAGTTTACTAGACAGCGCAATATGCCTACTCGAGTGTTCGTTTGTTCTTAACTAACAAATTTGACCCCTGAACACGATCCTAGCTTAATTCCTTGGGCTTTTACTCAGAATTCAAAGCTCCAAATCACTTAAATTAATTCCATAGTATCTATATAGCTCGTAATCACTGCTACAATGCATAAAACACACAGTTAGTGCAAAACACTAGCGATTAAAGCTCAAACTCAATTAAACTGCAGTAAATTAGAGTGTAATTAGCGATTAAAATACGCAATTATATCCTATCATCACTAATGTCGGACTAAAAATGAGATCATCTTTGAAAGTGTATAAAGTAAGCTAATCATATTACCTCGAAGGTTACAAATATTGAAGATCATGAACAACAAGAACAAAGAGGGTTGGAAGATTTTGAAGCTAAAGGAATTGAAGAAAATAATGTTTCGTCGAAAGTCGATAAGTTGGGAATGTTATAACATGTATTTTTTGGGGTGATACAAGGGTGCTTAACATGATAAGAAGGTTATGTTATGAGTTATGTTAGTCGAATGATAATCGTGTGTTATGTTTTGAAGTCAAGCGAGTTGTGGAATAAAAGTCGATGCAAGCCATCACAAGTTACGTTCATAAGTTTTACTGAACTTTGTGTCAAATGCAACTACGATTTTCTCCCAATATACTTAAGATTTACGGGGTTTTCCACCTATCAAATTGAATATATATGTGTCTATTTTCCAATGCAGTAAACTGTTTGTCAATAAAACATCGGAGTAGAGAGATATATGCGTTTTTGTGAGACTGCGCAGGCTGTTAGGTGCAAGCAAGTGTGTCACCTACTTGCTTAAATGAGTGTCTGAAAATGAGCCAGATTGGGTCGTCCAAAGAGAACTTTTAAAGGCCTATTTCCTACATATAATACATTGATAATAGGGCACAATAACCATACGTAAATTCCTTCAAATATCCTCCCAAAAGTTACACACAAACCTTAATTGAATTTCTCTCCTTTTCAAGTTCTAGTTGGAGGTAAAACCTAGAGTTTGAAGAACCAAGATAGGAGCTGAGTTATTCAAAAAATAAGGTAAGAGTATTGCTATATGTTATCAATTTTTTATTCTGGAGATGTATGGTGATAGGAAGCCGTGAGTTTGAAATATTCACTTGTAGCGGACTGTTTTGTGGATTGTTTTGTGTTGTTGTTGGATTGTGTGTTTTACTACTATTTTATGGAGTTTTGGGGGAGGAAGGGTGTGTAGAAACACCACATAAATTCAGGCTGGTGGTCTGGTCATTCGTTGTAACATTTTTGGGTTGTTTGACACTACTACGATGATCGTTTTGTGTATGACGAGATTGGGGTATGTTGGGTTGTTTTGTAGTATTTTGTGGTGTTTATAAGGTTGGAAAATAATGTATATATGTTGATATTGTTGTGTTGTTATGTTGTTGGTGTTATCTTGAATTTGGAGGAAGTAAGGATTATAGGGGAGATGCTTCCCGTTTTAATACAAAATAAGCTTGTCGTTCGTTGTGCGATAATTGTACCCTTCGTTACTTAATGATAGTATTAATATTGTTGTTGTAGATTAAGGTGTGAAGATATGAGTTCAACTTGGTGATCGGAAATATTGTGATAAGGTATGTTAAAGCTAAACCTTTCTTCATTTTGGCATGATTTCGTAACTACATGAGTTTGATAAGGAGACATAAAGAGAAGTTCGTATTACTGAACTTGTACATTATCCTAATCTCATAAGTTATAGTATTCTCCCTTATTAGGAATTTACATTCAGTTAAGTATATATATATATATACAGTATTTTCACCAGTGTCGAGCTATAATCGATGGGCAGGCCCATATTGGGCAAACTCTGATCAGATGGTAAGTTATATACCAAGCCTACTGTGGTCGAGCGCCTATGAGCGAGCCTAGAATGGCCGAGATACCTAGCCTAGTATGGCCGAGCACCTATGAGCGAGCCTACTACGGCCGAGCAGTTACCTGTACCGAGTCTTATAGGGTCGGACATTTATTTTACTTACTATATTGAGGGAGTTGAGTCAGGATCAGCAGGTAAGTTTATCCTCGGATCATCTTTAACTCCCAGTTACTTTCAGTTATTATATTATCAGTTCAGTTTCAGCTTTAAGTTATTTTATTATCTTACATACTCGGTACATTATTTCGTAATGACGTCCCTTTTCTGGGGACACTGAATTTCATGCGTGCAGGTTCAGATGGACAGACGGGTAGACCTCCTCAGTAGGTGTTTCCCGAGTTCAGCTTGATCGGTAAGCTCCACGTCCTTCGGAGTTATCGGGTCTAGGGTTTTGTGTACATATTGTGTATATATGCATATATGCTATGGGTAGGTCGGGGCCCTATTTTGATCACGGTACATCCATTAGTAGAGACTTGTAGACATGTCCTGTCAATTAATGTAGTATGTTGGGCTTGTAAGCTTTGTATGCATATTTTGTTGGTTTGTCAGCTGTAGCAGTTATGACGGCCTTGTCGGCCCAGCTTTATATTGATGTTTATTCAACGCTAGGTTTCGTTCAATTTTATATTTTGCTTCGCAAATTGTCTAGCAATGTGGCCCCATGGACAAAGTATGACATTGTATGTTCAGAGTCCCTTAGTCACAAGTTGGTATGCTAGGTTAAGTGAGGCACAGTGTGCTAGTCTCGCGCCCCAGGTTCGGAGCGTGGCATGCTTAAATTTTTTCGGAACATCAAATACGACCAAAAACCATTGTCACCACCCCGCCATGACCGTTCCTCTTTTTTTGCAATTTTATGGAAATAAAACTAGAATTCTGCCCGACCCATATGTTCGTGTGTTATAGCCCACGCATTCTGATATGGGCCTGGGCCCACAGATCTGAATCGCCTAAAAAAATTTTGGGATATAACATATGACCTAAGGAACCATTGTCACCGCCCTGCTACGACCATTCATTCTTTTGGGCGTATTATGGCCATAAAATTTGAATTCCCCCAGATTCCAATATTTTCGTGCACTACAGCCCACGCCTTCCGTCGTGGCCCCAGGCCCCTAGATTTTTTCGGGACATCAAATATGACCTAAGAAACCATTGTCACTGCCCCACCATAATCGTTCCTTATTTTTTTGGCATCTTACGAAAATAAAACTGAAATTCCACCAGATTCCCATATTTTCGTGTTAATAGCCCACACCTTCCGTCGTGGGCCCGGGCCCTCGGACACGGATCGGCTTAAGATTTTACGGGACATAAAATACGACCTAAGGAACCATTGTCACCTCCCCGCCATGATTGTTCCTCGTTTTTTGGCGTTTTACAAAAATAAAACTGGAATTTCGTGTGATTCCCATATTTTCGTATGCAGCCCACGCTTTCTGTCGTGAGCTCAAGTCCCCGAACCCGAAGTGCCTAAAACATTTTCAGGTTATCAAATATGACCTAAGGAACCATTGTCTCCATGACCTTTCCTTGTTTTTTTTGCATTTTACGGCCATAAAGTTGGAATTTCGCCTGATTTCTATATTTTCGTGTGCTATAGCCCACGCCTTCCGTCATGGGCCTGGTCCCCAAGAACCGGATCGGCTTAATATTTCCAGGAAATCAAATATGACCTAAGGAACCATTGTCACCACCCCGCCATGATTCTTCCTTGTTTATTGGAATTTTATGGAAATAAAACTGGAATTTCACCCGATTACCATATTTTCATGTGTTATCGCACATGCTTTCTGTCGTGGGCCTGGTCCCCCGGACCCAGATCGGCTTATATTTTTTCGGAACATAATATACAACCTAAGGAACCATTGTCACCACCTCGCCATGACCATTCCTCATTTTTTGACATTTTACAGCCATAAAACTAGAATTCCACTCGATTCCATATTTTCGTGTGCTATAGCCCACGCCTTCTGTCGTGGGCCCAGGCCCCCAAACCCGGATCGCCTGAAATTTTTCCTGGACATCAAATACGACCTAAGGAACCATTTTCACTGCCCCTCTATGACCTTTCCTCATTTTTTGGCATTTTACAACCATAGAACTGGAATTTCGTCTGATTCCCATACTTTCATGTGTTATAGCCCACGCTTCCACCGTGGGCCAGGGCGCCCGGACCTAGATCGGCTTAAATTTTTATGGGAAATCAAATACTACCTAAGGATACATTTCCACTACCCCGACATGAACGTTCCTTATTTTTTTGGCATTTTACATAAATAAAACTGGAATTCCACCCGATTCCCATATTTTCGTGTGCTATAGCCTACGCCTTCCCCTGTGGGCCCAGTCTCCTGGACCCGGATAGATTTAAATTTTTTAGGGACAGCAAATATGATCTAAGGAAGCATTTTCACAACATCACCATGATCGTTCCTCTTTCTTGTGGTTTTCCAAAAATAAAATTGGCATTGCGCTTGATTCTCATATTTCCGTGTGCTATAGCCCACGCCTTCTGCCGTGGGCTCGGGTCCCCGAATCCGGATCACCTAAAAAATTTCCAAGACAAAATATATGACCTAAAGAACCATTTTCACCACCCTACTATGACCGTTCCTCATTTTTTTGCATTTTACGGCCATAAAATTAGAATTTTAACCGATTCTCATATTTTCGTGTGCTATAGCCCACGCCTTTCGTCGTGGGTCCGGGCCCCCGGGCCCGAATCGGCTTCAATTTTTCCGGGAAATAAAATATGACCTAAGGAACCATTTTCACCGCCCCGCCATGACCATTCCTTATTTTTTGGCATTTTACGAAAATAAAACTGGAATTCCTCCCGATTCCCATATTATCGTGTGCTAGCCCTTTCTTCCACCATGGGCCCGGGCCCCTGAACCAGTAACGGCTAAAGATTTTTCGGGAAATGTAATATGACCTGAGAAACCATTATCATCGCCCGTCCATTACCGTTCCTCGTATTTGGCATTTTATGGCCATAAAACTGGAATTCTGCCTGATTCCCATATTTTCATGTGCTATAGCCCAAGCCTTTTGCCGTGGGCCTGGGCCCCCGGAACCGGATCACCTAAATTTTTTTTCGGGACATCTAATACGACCTAAGGAACCATTTTCACTGCCCCTCCATGACCATTCCTGCCTTTTTGGCGTATTACGGTCATAAAATTGGAATTCCGCCTGATTCCCATATTTTCGTGTGCTATACCCCACGCCTTCCGCCGTGGGCCCGGTACCTCAGACCCAGATCGGCTTAACTTATTCCCGGACATCAAATATGACCTAAGGAACCATTATAACCACCCCACCATGAACATTCCTCATGTTTTGGCATTTTATAGTCGTAAACTCGAATTCCGCCTCATTCCCAAATTTTAATATGCTATAGCCCACGCTTTCCGCGGTGGGCCTGGGCCTCCGACTCAGATCGCTTAAACTTTTTTCAGGACATCTACTACAACCTAAGGAACCATTGTCACCACCCATCCATGACCGCTTCTTGTTTTCGGCGTTTTACGACCATAAAACTGGAATTCCGCTTGATTCCCATATTTTCGTGTGCTATAGCCCACGCCTTTCGCCATAGGCCGGGCCACCCGGACCCGGATCGCCTAAAAAATTTTCAAAAAATCAAATATGACCTAAAGAACCATTGTCACCGCCCTTCCATGACCGTTCCTCCCTATTTGGCCATTCAAGAGGAATTTCGCCTGCTTTCCATAATTTCATGTGCTATAAATCACACCTTCCGCCGTGGACCCGAATTACCTAAAAATTTTCAAAGACATCAAATATGACATAAGGAACCATTGTGACTGTCCCACCATGACTGTCCCGCCATGACCTTTCCTCATTTTTTGGCATTTTACCGCCATAAACTGGAATTCTGCCCTATTTCCATATTTTCGTGTGTTATAGGCCAAGATTTCCATCGTGGACCCATGCCCTTGGATCCATATTGCCCAAAATTTATCCAGGACATCATATAAGACATAAAGAACCATTTTCACCGCACCTCCACGACCGTTCCTCCTTTTTTGGCATTTTACGACCATAAAACTGGAATTCCACCTCCCTCCCCCAACCCTGATCAGTTTAAATGTTTCTAGGACATAAAATATGACCTTAGGAACCATTTTCACCGCCCCGACATGACCATTACTAATTTATTGCCATTTTACAAAAATAAAACTGGAATTCCGCCCAATTCCTATATTTTTGTGTGATATAGCCCACGCCTTTCGCCATGGGCCCAAGCCCCCGAACCCGAATCGGCTTCAATTTTTTTGGGAAATCAAATACAACATAAGGAACCATTTTAACCGCCCCATCATGATCTTTCCTCAATTTTGGTTTTTTACGGCCATAATACTGGAATTTCCCCTGATTCCCATATTTTGTGTGTTATAACCCACTCCTTTCGCCGTGGGCTCGGTCCTTCGAACTCGGATCGCCTAATATTTTTGTGGGTCATAAAATACGACCTAAGTAACCACTTTTACCCCTCCGCGATTGTTCATCATTTTTTGTCATTTTACGAAAATAAAAATGGAATTTCGCTCGATTCCCATATTTCATGTGTTATAGCCCACGCTTTCCGCCTTCTGCCTTCCGCCTTGTGCCCGGGCCCCTGACCCTGATTACCTAAAATTTTTACAAGACGTCTAATATGTCCTAAGGAACCATTGTCACCGCCTGTCTATGACCGTTCCTCGTTTTTGGCATTTTACGGCCACAAAATTGGAATTCTGCCTGATTCCCATAGTTTTGTGTGTTATAGTCCACGCCTTCCGCCTTGTGCCCCGATCATCTAAAATTTTTCCGAGATATCTAATATTGGTGTTTTATACGTCAATACCACACAAGAAGGGGGGTGATTTGTGTGGTGTCTAATTTTTGAGTGCAGTCTCTATAGAAGAACCTGGTTCTTCTTGGAGTTCCAACTTCTACAGTTTGCGGAAAAGTAATTGCAGAATTTAAAGAACACAATAATTTTTACGTGGAAAACACCTGGCTCAAAAGGTGAAAAAACCACGACCTACTTCCCAGTAGGATTGTCCCAAACTCTTCACTATATCAATGAGCCAAACAGCATTTACAAAATAAACACTTTTGTAAACCTAAGGACTAACTCTAATCCCTTGGTGGCAAACTAGCCTCTAGCTATTTGCGACAAACTTCAAGTTAACTCTAACTTGAACAGTGTGTACCTATTACAATTGCTTCTAGATAAATCTAAAAGATACAATATGTAATCACCTACTACAAACAACTAGACTCAAATGACAACAGATGGAACTGGTTCTTCTAGATGGTTCAAGTAGCTTTTGTGTCGCACAAGGATTCTGCTTACAAAATTGCTTTGGTAATTTTGCTTTCAGTTCTTGTTTCACTTCTGTGTTTGTGCGTAAATTCTTCATCAGGAATGCTTCAACATTTTATAGAGTCAGTAGTTGAGATGTTGTTGTTCAGTTCTAATGCAACTCTTCCTTAGTGGAAGAGTTTATGTTTATCTCAACTTTCTTGATCTTGATTATTTCCTACCTGAAATCGAACTCCATCTTCTTATCAATTTGCAACCTTTTCGCTTAAGAGATAACCTCTTAGTTCACAGATAATGTTTATCTCATGTGCATGGACGCTTCTCGTGCCAATGGGTCTGTTTGACTATGTTTGCCCTGATGGACCTGGTTCAACTGGGTTGGCATTTGTCAATATTCAAAACAATGCAGTGACTTGATTCAACAAATTCCCCCTTTTGATGATGACAAACTATGTGGTTAACCCAATACATACTTCAATCCAACATAGACACTTTTTATAGATTTAAGCATTCATCATAGAGAGACCAGGTTCATTAGGTTATGAATATCACAAAAAGCATTGAAATTTTGAAAAGCACATATCTTCCCCCTTTTGGAATCATCGAAAAGTTGCAAAATGATAAACTTACCATAAGTATTAACTATTACTCATGGCCATTGAGGCAACTCAGATGCAAATCATGAATAATCATCAAATGTAAGCTATTTAAGAAACTGAGACAAAATCAATAACCAAAAAGCAAAATTCATTGATTAGATAGCAGATCAGGCACCATACACAAAAAGAATTAAAAACAGTCGCAACCATGAGCAAAACAGAAAACAAAAAGCAGAACAGAATTTAGACAATCCCAAACAGGGTCATAGAAGGGGGTTTTTGGAGGCACTGGACTCCTAAGGCTGGGAAGGGGCAGAGGAGGTTGTGGTCTTGGCTTGAAGAAGGGAGAGAATTTGATGAAGAACACCCTCATTCTTCTCCTTTCTTTGGCTAATTCAGCTTTGAGAGCATCCCGCTCAGCTTCAACCTCAATAAGGTGAGATTTCAAACGTAGGATCTCCGCATCCTTGATATCACCTTCCTACACAAGTGCCCTGTCCTTGATATTAACAGGCAATTTCCTGGATGAACCAGGTTGATCCTCAGGAATATTAACAATGTAGTCACAGGTCAGCAGCGTATTCTTCCCAAAGTAGTCCTTAGCAGTATCCATTTCAGCTTTCTTCACTGAAACCTTGAAGTGAGAAAGCACAGCAGTCAGGATAAACCCATAAGGTATAGCATGTGCCTTGGCTCCATTCACAACCCTGTCCAAGATCTGGATGAAAAAGGCAGCCCAATTGATCTGTTTACCCTTGTACAAGCACTCCATGAGCGTGAGATCTATGTAGCTGGCAATGTGCCTTTGCTCTTGCCTAGGAAGCAGAAATTTTAGCATAAACTCGAAGAACAGTTTGTGTTGAGGCCTCATCTCACTCTTAAACACTGCCCTGGGCTCAAGTTCTTGCTCATTCTCATAGAAAAACCTGGTGATTTGAAGAGCTAAGGGCAAACCATTCAGATTAGGCCATCTTTGCCTAGTATAATCATCATAACCCTCAGAAGGGATATGCAGCACTTCCCCCAACTTCTTTGCATCAAACGAAATCTCAACCCCTTGAACCTTGGAGGATACCCTGCCATCTTTGACAATTGCGTTGGCCATAAATTCAACCAACTCATTCCTAGCCAGCCTTCCCTCAAGGTGAAGAACCATGTCCTTCCACCCTTGCACATCCAAGGTATCCATCAGAAAAATCATCCCTAACTCCTCAAGGTCTCGAAACAGCTTCCCCTTCAATATAGTAAGCTTTCCAAACATTGTGAGTTTGTCAGTATCCTCACCAGACACTTCCACTTCTTCTCCACTCCATTCCTCATCTTCAACAATCTTTACTTTCTTTGAGGGTGTGGCGGACACAGATGCTGACTTCTTGGAAGAAGCCTTAGCTTTCTTGGGTTTTGGTGTCTCAAACTCAATTGGTGTTGGTTGCTCCTGGTGGACCAAGTCCATCTCATCGTCATCAACATGAACTGCCTCAACAGGCTCTCTAACTTTTTCCTTTCCCTTGGTGCTCTCCAACTTTTGCCTTTCCCTTGGTAGACTTCTTATTCTTGCTCTCTCTCAGAGATTTTTCCAATTCTTCTTCTCCTTGCCTAACAGTGCTTCTAGTAGCACGACTCTTTGGGGCAGGAGCATCAGCAGATGATGAAGCTTTCCTCTTCTTGGTTGGAACTGGGGTACTAGCTTTCTTGTATTTTGGAGCTCTCTTATTTTTGGGATTGTAGGACTCCCCCAACTTTTTCATCAACTCAGCCAACATTTCCTCAATAGATGAACCAGGTTCATTTACTGCTTATTGTAGGCTTTCCAGGCCTGTTGCTGCTTCCCTAGAATTGCTTCCCCCTAAAGCTTTGACTCCTTCCTCAACAACCACAGGAGCGGGGCCACAAATAGCCAGAGTGGCACCTTCCTTCCCAGAACCCCTTTCTGAGCTCCCTTCTCCCTCTCTCTCAATGTTTATATTTTTCCCAATTTTTCTTCGCCTATCTGGTACCTCTACATCCATTATCGACCCAATCAAGATAAACCTGTTTTCAGCCATTTCAGTTGCAGACCCAACTTCAAGATTTGTCAGATGAACCTAGTGATTCATCCTCATTTGCATATTTGAAGGACCCACTGGAAGATTCAGAGTCTTGGACCTTGTTGTCTTGAATTATCTCATTTAATTTTCTGGCACGAGAACCCGAGGCAACTGTTTTCCTGGCCAACACCTTTACTCTACATTTTCTGGGGGCTAGAGTGGGGCTAGGTGTAATGGCTGGGACTGATTTGGGTGAAGGACTGGGTTCAGGGATAGGTTCAGGAATAGGTTCAGGAACTGGAGGGTTTTGGGGGGTCGAAGACCTGGTTGGAGAATGTGAGCTGTGTATCGATGGAGAATTAGAACCAGTATCGTCAAGACCAACCCCGTAATCAGGGGTGGTTGATGAAGATGAAGCAGGGGGTGGTCAAGAAGACATTGTTATGAAGATTTGGGGAGAGAAGAATGTTGATCACTTTGGTATGAGAGGAATGATGAACTGGTTCAACGGTTATGCTTTTGAAGAGGAGAGGTAATGATGGCCTTTTAAAGATGTGGTTATTAATTGTACAACGGGCATAATTCTTGGTCAAGTGGGAGTCTAATCGCTACAGGAGTGTCAGTGTTTAGACGGTTATGACTCCCTAAATCTAGGCTAATTAAGGTTCGATGGGACTCTTTGAAACGGGTTCATTTTGGGATAAGTACTAATAATTTGAAATGAACCAAATATAGATAGAGTCCTGCTCATGTGTGACTATACTTATTTCAATAAGTGTATGGTGATGAGCACGTACCTTGTCAGTCAGATGAACCAGCAGCGATGAACCAGGTTCATCGTGTTATAGTCTTTAATTTGCCTCAATTTACAAAGATAGAAAAATATCATTAGTAGCCAGGGAATCATATTAATACATGGAAAAAGAGTATGGTAGTAAATTCATGATACTGAGCAATGATTAGTCTGGTTAGCTACCTATTTTAGTGTTTCTAGCCAAAAAATCCATTTTTGTTTTTCAATTAGGTGATCTTAATCATCCCTAATTCTAGTCTGGTTCTCTCAAAATGCTCCCTATTTGGTGCTTTAGTGAAAATATCTGCAATTTGTTTGTCAGTAGCACAGAATTCGATTGAGATCATTCCTTTTTCATAGTTATCTCTTAGGAAATGGTGTCTGAAATCTATGTGCTTTTTTCTCTTATGGTGAACCTAGTTCTTCGTCAGGATAATTGCACTAGTGTTGTCACAGAAAATAGGAATACATCCAACCTCTATACCAAAATCCATGAGTTGTTGATTGATCCATAGAAACTGAGCACAACATGAGGTTGCAGCTACATATTCAGCCTCAGCAGTAGACAGGGCTACTGAGTTTTGTTTCTTGGTTGCCCAAGACACGAGGTAAAAGCCCAAAAAGTGAGCCATGCCTGAAGTACTTTTCCTGTTAACCAGGAAACCTGCATAATCTTCATCAGCATATCCTACAAGGTAGAAATTACTACCTTTAGGATACCAAAGACATAAATCAGTAGTGCCCTTCAGATCTCTCAGAATTCTCTTCATTGCAGTTAGATGGGACTCATTTGGATTTGCTTGAAATCTCGCACATAATCCTACACTGAACACAATATCAGGCCTGCTGGCAGTGAGATATAATAAAGACCCAATCATCCCTCTGTATAGCTTTTGATCAACGGATAAACCAAGTTCATCCACATCTAATTTTGTAGTTGTGGCTATGGGGGTGTCAATTTCTTTTGAGTCTTTCATTTTAAATCTTTTGAGAAATTCTTTCACATATTTTTGTTGATGGATCATTGTTCCATTTTGAGTTTTGCTTGATTTGCAAGCCTAAAAAGAAGTTTAGCTCACCCATCATACTCATCTCAAACTCACTCCCCATAAGTTTAGAAATTTCCTTACTCAATTTGTCAGAGGTTGCCCCAAATATGATATCATCCACATATATTTGCACAACCAGGAGATCCTTACCATTTTTCCTTTAAGAACAAGGTACTGTCAATTTTACCTCATTTGTATCCATGTTCTAGCAGGAATTTCTATAGTCACTCATACCATGCTCTTGGTGCTTGTTTGAGTCCATACAAGGCCTTGTCAAGTTTGTATACATGTTCAGGTTTCTCCTTGCTTGTTGTTTGACAAATACTTCTTCCTTTAGATATCCATTGAGGAAAGCATTCTTTACATCCATCTGATGGAGAGTGAATTCCATGTGTGCAACAAATGCTATAAGAAGTTTGATTGCCTCCAGTCTTGCCACAGGATCAAAGGTCTCATCATAGTCAATTCCCTCTTCTTGACTATATCCTTGGACAACCAGTCTGGCCTTGTTTCTTGTAACAGTTCCATCCTCATCGAGTTTGTTCCTGAAGACCCACTTTGTGCCAATCATTGATCTGTCTAGTGGTCTGGGTACCAAGTTCCATACTTGACTTCTTTCAAATTGATTCAACTCTTCTTGCATGGCATTTACCCAGTCAGCATCCTGTAAGGCTTCAGCAATGTTTTTTGGTACGATCAAGGATAGAAAGTCATCAAACACACACAGATTTTTCAAGGAGGATCTTGTTTTGATTCCGGATGTCAAATATGTTATGATGTTCTCAAGAGGATGAGAGTTTTGATATCTGTGTGGTTTGATCACCAATTGTTCACTTCTAGATGATCCCATGGTGTCTTGTTGTTGTGGAGTAGGATCAGGGCCAAGGTCCAGAGTGATTTGCTGTTGAGATCCCCCTGTCATGTTGCTTAGGGTAGTTGGACCTGGTCCATCACCTGTTCCATCTTCCATAATTGCTTCAATTTATTCACTGCTTCTGACCAGTCCAAGCTCCTCATCTTCTGGTTCCTGTCTCTCAGAAAGAGTGTTAGTTTCATCAAAAACAACATGCACACTCTCCTCTACACACATAGTTCTTTTGTTATATACTTTATAAGCTTTGCTATGTGATGAATATCCCAAGAATACTCCCCCATCACTTCTAGGATAAAATTTACCTAGGGAATCTTTGCCATTGTTATGCACAAAACACTTGCATCCAAAAGCCCTAAGGTGGGATATGTTGGGCTTTCTTCCTTTGAGTAATTCATAAGGAGTTTTCTGTACTAGTGGTCTGGTAATGCATCTATTTATTATGTAGCATACAGTGTTTATTGCTTCTGCCCAGAAGCTATGGGGTAGTTTGCTAGAAAGAAGTATGGTTCTAGCCATATCTTCAAGAGTTCTGTTCTTTCTTTCAACAACCCCATTTTGTTGTGGGGTTATAGGGGCAGAAAAATTGTGATTTATACCATGTTCATCACAGAATTCAGCAAACTTTGCATTCTCAAATTCAGTACCATGATCAGATCTTATTGATGCTAGTTGATTTCCTAACTGTTTTTGAGATTTTCTAACAAATGAAGTGAACATATCAAATGCTTCATCTTTATATGTCAGAAATAAGGTCCAAGTGAACCTTGAGTAATCATCAACTAGCACCATTACATATTTCTTACCACCTCTGCTCAGAGTTCTCATAGGACCACATAAGTCCATATGAACCAGTTCCAACGTCCTGGTGGTACTGACCATTTTCTTGCTTTTGAATGAGGATCTTACCTACTTCCTCCTTGCACATGCCTCACAAACTTTGTCTTCCTTGAACTTAATGTTAGGAAGCCCTACCACTAAGTCCTTAGAGACTAATTTGTTAATCTGATTCAAACTCGTGTGACCAAGTCTTTTGTGCCAAAGCAAGGGATCATTGTCCAACACACTTAAGCAAGTGAGTTCATTTTCTGATAGTGTGGACAAGTCTATGACATAGATGTTATTCATTCTTTTTCCCTACAAAACAATCTCGTCAGTAAGCAGGTTAATCACAAAACATTTTGTGGAAGTGAAAGCAACCAGGTTACATCTGTCACACAATTGTGACACAATGATCAGGCTACATTTCAAGCCATCTATCAAGTACACATGTTCAATGGAACGTGTGTCATCCTTACCTACCTTACCAACCCAGAAAATTTCACCTTTCTTTCCATTTCCAAAGGAGACATTTTCCTCCTTTGAGGTTTTCAAGTGAAAGGAACTGTTCCTTGTTCCTTGTCATATGTTTTGAGCAGCCACTATCCAAGTACCAAATTTGGCTTCTTCCTCTCACTTGAACCTACAAAAATAAATCAGGGGTTAGTATTAAGAACCCAAACTAGTTTGGGTCCTTTTATATGAGAGAAAGGATGAATTAAGCTTTTTCTGGCCCAATTTGGTAACTAGTTTTTTCTTTAAACAAAGCTCTTATTTCTTCGACTGGCCTGCTCTTTTGCAGTACACTCAATTTTGTAATGACCAGCCTTACCACAGTGGGTGCAATATTTATTCTCAGGGAGAGTGAGATACTTTCTTTTGGGATCCCACTTGGGCAATTGACTCCCAAAGCCAAGTCCTCTCTGGTTGCTACTATGATTTTCTTGAAGCCATGTCAAGGCATCAGAGGATTTATTTCATTTGCAAGTACGATCTAATTCATGTTTGACTTTACCAAGTGCTTCTTTAAGTGTCCTTATCTGTTCATCCTTAGTATACATCTTATCTTTTAGTTTTCCCATATTTTCTTCTAATATAATATGAGAATGATCAACAGTCTTTTTACTAGTTCCTAACTTTAATTTTAAATTTTCAGATTTTAGCTCTAGGATCTTAGTTTCAAGTGGATGAACCTGGTTCAACAAGACAGTGTTTTTCTTTCAGATTCACTTACTCTGATTTCCAGGTTCATGCATTTTGCTTTTAGCATTGCACACTCTTTAGAGAGTTGTTCTTTCTCTTTGGTTGTTTCGTCGGAATCATCCATGAAATCAATTAGCAACTCAAAGAGTTTTTCTTTAGATAGGAACTTTATTTTGTTTTTGAGATGGGATATACTTACCTCTGGTTCTTCATATGATACCTCATAGATTCGCCAATTACCATGAGCGCTTGTTCTTTATTCTCACCATCTTTTGATTCTTCATCTGATCTTTCCCCCCAAGCACCAACCACAGCTTTTGTTGTGGTTTTCTTGGGTTGGACCAGTTCCTTCTTTCTGTTCCTTCTTTCAAATCTCTCCTTTTTCCATTCCACTTCCCACTGAGGACAGTTCTTGATATGGTGGTCAGTCTTTCCACACTTGTAGCATCCCTCGTTGGTTGGCCTCTCTGGAGCTTTTTCTTTGTTGTAGTTTCCACCTCTAGAGTTGCCCTTCTTCCTTATGAGAAAGTTTCTGAATTCTTTGGTAATCATGGCCATATCGTCTTTCTCCATATCTGCTCCCTCAGTGATTCTCAGTGTTAGACTCCTTTCCTTCTTTGGAGCATACATTTCATTGTTTGTCTTCTAAGTTCATAGGCAATAAGGTTTCCACTTAGCTCGTCCAATCTGAGGGTTGCCATATTTTTGGATTCCTGGATAGCAGTGATTTTACTTTCCCAAGAAATTGGTAAGACCCTTATCAGGATCTTCTCTACCATGTCCTCTTCAAGAATGACTCTACCAAGAAACTTAAGTTCATTTGTCAGAGTTGTGAACCTTATGTACATTTCTTGGATTGTCTCTCCTTCTTTCATAGTGAAGTTTTCATACTGAGAGTATAGTAGAGTACCACTTGATCTTTTCACTTGAGGTGTTCCTTCGTGAGCTACTTGTAAGGTATCCTAGATTTCTTTGGCAGTGGTGCAGCTTTGAATCCTACTATACTCGTCTGGACCTAGTCCACAAACTAGCCACTTTTTGGCCTTAGCATTTTTCTCCCATTTCTTCAGATCCTCAGCACTGCAGTCAACTATAGTTTTTGGTACATCTACTCCTTCAGCAGTCTTCTTCGTGGTGGCTAGAGGACCATCAGTGAATATGTCCCAAAGTTCATTGTCTTCTCCAATCAAGTGATCATTCATCCTGTTCTTCGACCAGGAGTAATACTGGCCATTAAAGAGTGGTGGCCTTGCAGTTGATTGACCCTCCCAATTTCCAGGTGGTGCACTCAATTTGATCTTTTCCAAGGTGTTAGCCTTTTCAAGGATAACCTGCTCTGATACCAAATGGTGTTTTATACGTCAATACCACACAAGAGGGGGGTGATTTGTGTGGTATCCAATTTTCGAGTGCAGTCTCTATAGAAGAACCTGGTTCTTCTTGGTGTTCCAACTTCTATAGTTTGCGGAAAAGTAATTGCAGAATTTAAAGAACACAATAATTTTTATGTGGAAAACACCTGGCTCAAAAGGTGAAAAAACCACGATCTACTTCCCAGCAGGATTTTCCCAAACTCTTCACGATATCAATGAGCCAAATAGCATTTACAAAATAAACTCTTTTGTAAACCTAAGGACTAACTCTAATCCCTTTGTGTCAAACTAGCCTCTAGCTATTTGCGAACAACTTCAAGTTAACTCTAACTTGAACAGTGTGTACCTATTACAATTTCTTCTAGATAAAGCTGAAAGATACAATATGTAATCACCTACTACAAACAAGTAGACTCAAAAGACAATAGATGGAACTGGTTCTTCTAGCTGGTTCAAGTAGCTTTTGTGTTGCAAAAGGATTCTACTTGCAAAATTGCTTTGGTAATTTTGCTTTCAGTTCTTGTTTCACTTTTGTGTTTGTGTGTAAGTTCATCAGCTGGAATGCTTCTACATTTTATAGATTCAGTAGTTGAGATGTTGTTGTTCAGTTCTAATGCAACTCATCCTTGGTGGAAGAGTTTGTGTTTATCTCAACTTTCTTGATCTTGATTTTGTCCTACCTGAAATCGAACTCCATATTCTTATCAATTTGCAACCTTTTTTCTTAGGAGATAACCCCTTAAGTCACAGATAATGTTTATCTCCTGTGCATGGACGTTTCTCGTACCGATGGGTCTGTTTGACTATGTTTGCCCTGATGGACCTGGTTCGACTGGGTTGGCATTTGTCAATCTTCAAAACCATGCAGTGACTTGATTCAACAAATATGTCCTAACGAACCATTGTCACCGCCCCTCCATGACTGTTTCGCATTTTTTGGCGTTTTATGGTTATAAAACTGGAATTTTGCTCGATTTCCATATTGTCGTATGCAATAGCCCACGCCTCCCGTTGTGTTCCCAAGCCCTCAGACCCGTATTGCCTAAGGTATTTCTTGGACATCCAACAGGACCTAAGGAACAATTGTCGTTTCCCCGCCATGACCATTCCTCGTTTTTTGGCGTTTCACGGTCATAAAATTGGAATCCTACCTAATTCCCATATTTTCATGTGCTATAGCCCACGCCATCCATCATGGGCCCAAGCCCCCAGACCCGGATCACCTAAAATTGTTTGGGAACAACAAATATGACCTAAGGACCCATTTTTAACGCCCCACCATGAACATTCCTGGCTATTTGGCGTTTTACTGCCATAAAACTAGAATTTCGCCTTATTCCCGTATTTTCGTGTGCTATAGCCCACGCCTTCCGTCGAGGGCCAGGGCCCCCGACCCTGATCGCCTAAAAAATGTTTGGGACATCGAATACGACCTAAGGAACCATTGTCACCACCTGTCCATGATCGTTCCATGCTTTTGGTGTTTTACGGCCAAAAAACTTGAATTCCGCCTGTTTTCCATACTTTTGTATTCTATAGCCCACGCCTTCTGCCACGGGCCCGGGCCAATAGACCTGGATCGCCTAAAAAAAATTTCTAGGATATCAACTACGACCTAACGAACCATTGTCACCGCCCCACCATGACCATTCCAGGCTATTTGTTGTTTTACCGCCATAAAACTGGAATTCCGCCTGATTCCTATATTTTCGTGTGTTATAGCCCACGCCTTCCGGCGTGAGCCTGGGCCCCCGGACCTGCATCACCTAAATTGTTTTTGGGACATCAAATAAGTCCTAAAGAACCATTGTCACCGCCCCTACATGACCGTTACTCAAATTTTGGCAATTACGACCATAAAACTAGAATTCCGCCTAATTACTATATTTTCGCGTGCTATAGCCCACGCCTTCCGCCATGGGCCCAGGCCCCTAGACCCGTATCGCTTAAAAACATTTCGGAACATCAAATACGACCTAAGTAACCATTTTCACCGCCCCGCCATGACCATTCCTCATTTTTGGTGTTTTACAACTATAAAATTTGAATTCCGTCTGTTTCACATATTTTCATGTGATAGAGCCCACGCCTTTCGCCGTGGGCCAGGTCCCCCGGACCCGGACCGCCTAAAATTTTTTCAAGACATCAAATTAGACCTAATTAACCATTTTCACCGCCCTGCCATGACTGTTCCTCATTTTTTAGCATTTTACGGCCATAAAATTAGAATTCCGCTCAATTCCCATATTTTCGTGTGTTAAAGCCCACGCATTTCGCTGTGTGCCTGAACCCCCAGACCCGGATCGCCTAAATTTTTCCAAACATCAGATACAACTTAAAGTCCAACTGATGCCTATCGAACTGATACCCTAAAGTCCAATCGATGCTCATTAGACAGGACATATACCTCGCTTTGAAGTTCCATAACTAGCTAAAACGCCTCTCTAACACCTCCAATAGATGTCCATCGACCCGAAACTAGTCAAACCACATGCAAAGCAATTAAAATATACTCCAATGCTTATAATTAATCAATTTATGATAATTCCCAACTTCGCTCAGAAAGTCAACAAAGTCAGCCCTCGAGCTTATGTGCCCAGATTCTGAAATTTTTTGAAGATAATCATTACCCATAACACCAAGAACTCAAATATATAATTTATTCAAAATTCCATTTCCAAAATCGTGGTCAAAATCCAAAATTACCAATTTCCAGGTTTCTTCAAAAAGCCCATAATTACTGTAATTTTTCATGTTTAAATCCACATGTAAATCATGTATTTAACTCACAATGGTAGGAATCACTTACCTCATGAAGGATGACAAAAATGGCACTCCAAAATCACCCCAACGCTGGCTCTAATGAGATAAAAGAGATGCAATGAGCCAAAACCCGATTTGGCTACCATATACATTCTACCCAGGCGATCTTCGCATCTATGAAGCCAATGACCGCTTTTGCGGCAACAAATCCACTTCTACGGAAAGCACTGAGGCCGCCCCTTCACACCTACGGACAAAGTCCCGCTCCTGCGACATCGCAGGTGCTACAATCTTCCTTGCTTCTACGCGCCACTCCGCTTCTACGATCTAAGAAGCCGTATTTGTGCCATTGCAGACGCGGAAACAGTCTCGCGCATGCAGCAACTGCCTAGCTTGCCCATAACTGCTTCTGCGATCCCCCTTGGCCGCTTCCGCGGCTACGCACTTGCGGCCAAAACCTCACATTTCCCATTACACCTGATTTTCCGCCATCAGAAATTGCATTAGGCCATATTCCCACTTCGATTTCAATCTGAATCAAACCCGAGGCCCCGGGGACCCCATCCAAACATACAAACACATCCTAAAATATGATACAAACAAATTCGAAGCCTCAAATCACGTCAAATAACATCAAAACTACGAATCACTAATCGAACCCTTTCTTTAAACTTTTAAACTTCGACGAACGCGCCCGAATTATACTTAAACACCTCGGAATGATGCCAAACTTTACGTGCAAGTCGCAATTCACGTTATGAACCTATTCTAAGGCTCGGAACCCCAACAGACATTGATAACACCAAAGTTCACTTTAAATCAAATTTAAGAAATTCTTAAACTTCCAAAATGCCAACCTCCCATAATAGGCGCCAAAAATGCTCCTGGACCACCCGATATTCAACCCGAACAAACGCTCAAGTGTGAAATCATCATTCCTATTGGAACCTCAAATATTGATTCCGAGGTTGTTTACTCAAAAGTAAAACCTTGGTCAACTCTTCCAATAAAAGCTTCTGAATTAGGAATTTAGCATCTGAATCAACTCTAAACTTCTCGAAATTCAATTCTGACCCCACGTACAAGTCATAATATATGAAGTGAAGCTACTCAAAGCCTCAAACCATCAAACGACGTGCTAGAGCTCAAAATGACGGGTCGGGTCGTTACATAAAGCATGGTATGAATCTAATTCTATCCAGACATAATCAGGAATTCTAGCATATGAACGGATACTCGTCACCTCATACATGTGTAGCTCCCAAAACATGCAATACATAACAAATATGACACCTACGGGGTAATTTATCCCTCATAAGGTGTAACGACCGACCGGTCATTTTGAGTAATATAGCCATGTTCCCTTATTTTACTGCTTCTTCTATGTTTATCTTTTGTTATGTGACTTTCTAGGGTGGTTGGCTTGGTTTCGGGTATGTTTCGGAATAAATTGGGACACTTAGTCTCAAGGTTGGAAGCCTAAGTTGGAAGAGTTTACCAGAAGTTGACTTATGTGTAAGTAGATCCGAGATGGAGTTTTGATGGTTCAAATAACTCATTAGGGTAGTTTTGGACTTAGGAGTGTCCCCGAGTATGATTGGAGGTCTGTAGATGATTTTAGCTTAAATTGGCGAAAGTTGGATGAATTGAAGTTTGGATAGTTTAGAAGTTTGACCAAGAGTTGACTTTATGGTTACCAGGCTCAAATTTCGGTTCCAGAAGTTAGAATAGGTCCGATGTGTCATTTATGACTTGTGTACTAAATTTGGGGCCAATCGGAGTTGGTTTGATAGGTTTCGGCATTGATTGTAGAAGCTGGAAATTCATAAGTTTCAATAGGCTTGAATTGGGGTGTGATTCATGTTTTGATGTTGTTTGATGTGATTTTAGGCTTCGACAAAGTTCGAAACATATTTTGGGATATGATGGTATGTTTTGGATGGGGCCGTGGGGGCCTTGGGGATGATTCAAATGGAAATCGGATTGGAATTGGACTTAGGAGAAATTTTGTTGCTGCTGATGTCTGGCGCCATCGCACCTGCGGAGGATTGATCGTAGGTGCGAGATCACAGAAGCGATCCAAGGGTCACAGGTGCGGTATTTAAGGATTTGGGCAGTGGTCACAGGTGCGAGGAGGTTTTCCGCCTCTGTGAGCTCACAGATGCGGTGCGGAAGCGAGGAGCAGACCGTAGAAATGGCCTCACAGGTGCGTGCTCTGGGTCGCAGGTGCGGCTGGTCAGGGTTCTAAGTGACTTCCGCAGGAGCGGACATTTTTCCGCAAAAGCGGAGCTCCAGATGCAGCTGGGGTGTCCACAGGTGCGAAAATGCCTGAGCAGAATATAAAATCGAGGGTTAGAGTTATTTCTTTATTTTTGGACTTTGGGAGCTCGGATTAAGGCGATTCAGGGTTTTCGCTAGATTTTGAGAGGCAAGCAACATTTGGTCATTTTTATCTATTAATATTGAATACCCATTGAATTTCACCAATAGATTTGGTATTTTTGAAGTGAAAATTGGGGATCTTGACCATGTATTAGAGAGTAATAATTGGAGATTTGAGTGACGATTTGGTGTCGGAATTTAGTAATTTTGTTATAATTGAACTCGTGGTTGAATGTGCTTTGGATTTTGTTAATTTTTTCAGGTTTTGAGACGTGGGCCCAAGGTTGACCTTTTGACTTATGTTAAAAAACCTAGCTTATCCATATGGAATTGATTCCGGTAACCCGTGTTGATTGTATTGAGTTGCTTGTGACTAGATCCGAGTCGTTCGAAGGTCGATTCGAAAGGCAAGGGCTTTTTAGAGTAGATATTTGCACGGTTTGAGGTAAGTAACACTTCTAAACTTGGTTCTGAGGGTATGAATCCCTAAATTACGTGTTATGTGGTTTATGTTGAGGTCACGCACATGCTAGGTGACGGGCGTGCGGGCATGCATCGTAGAAATTGTGACTTAGTCGATTTCGTGGAACTATGTGGTCATCAAACCTTGTTATTATTCGTTTACTCTCCATGTGTTAGAGGAATGGAGTTGTTATTCATGTTAGAAATCATGATTAGGCTATATGATGGTACTGTTGGGACCCATAGAGGTCGTTTTGTAGTTTAATTATTTGCTAATTTCCAATCATATACTCAGTCACATCTATCATTTGCACATCTTATCTCAGTCTCTATTGCCATTATTGTTAAATCATATTATCATTTTTGGGCTGACTGTTATGAGATTTTGTGAGCCCGAGAGATCTGAGAGATTGATGACTAAGTGAGGCTGAAGTCTTGATTGTGAGTGATATTTATGGGATCGGGATGCACGCCACAAAATGCTTTATTGATTCATGCCATGATTGGCTTATATTAGCGCTTGGGCAGGATCCACCCGTCCAAACTCTAACATACCTGCAGTGAGCGCGGGTACCTACTGAGTACGAGTGCGAGTGTCGAGCGCGAGTGCTGAGTGATTGAGAGAACTGAGTGATTGGGAGGACTGAGTGATTGAGCGTGTTGAGTGAGATCAAATACTTTAAGAGTATGCACATGACTTTATCATTGTGTTGCATTACAGTTAGCATGCATAATTGACATATAGATATAGTGATGTATCATTCCCCATTTCAATCACACTTGACATATTTTATTCGTGTTGAACTTAAACTGTTAAACTTGAAAGCATGTCTACATTTCTGTACTATTAAAAATCTGTGTTTGGATTGTACTAGCTCGTCACTGCTTTCAGCCCAAAGTTAGTCTTGTTACTTATTGAGTACATTGGGTTGGTTGTACTCATACTACACTTTGAACTTCGTGTGTAGATCCGGGTACTTTCGGGTACGTCAATTGCTAGCTTGGAGCTTTATCTGTTGGAGACTATCGAGGTAGCTACCTTGGCGTCCGCAGGCCTTGACTCTCCTTCTTTTCAGTTTATTTGTACTATTCTATCTTCATAGTTAGTGTTTCGTAGTCAAACTATGTTGTCATTTAGATGCTCATATAGTTAGTGACACCCCAATTCTAGGGGATTTTGTATTGAGTCGCGGTGCTTTTTTTTCTTATCAGTAAATTATGAGGTTTTTACAGCTTAAGCTTATTTCATTATGTTTTAAATTAAATATAAGTGGTTATTTGTGAATTGGCGGCTTGCCTAGCATTGCGATAGGCGCCATCACGACATGTGAGATTTTGGGTCGTAACAAGTTGGTATCAGAACCTAGATTACATAGGTCTCACGAGTCATGAGCAGGTTTAGCAGAGTCTTGGGGATCGATACGGAGACGTCTGTACTTATCTTCAAGAGGCTTCTGAACCATTAGGAAAACTTCACTTTCTTGTATTCTTGTCGTGCGAATTTGTTGATTCCGGAAACTAACTTCTGTTATTCTATTCTCTCACAGATAGTGAGGACATGTGCTACCGGATTGGTCGGACGGCCACCAATACCACTAGCTATGGCCACGAGAAGTCGGGGCCACAGCTCGTACAATAGCTAGAGCACCACCTGTAGACCCGCCAGTTGCTCCAGCTCATGAGCAGATTACGGAAGTGGTTGAGCCGGTGGGACCAACTCATGCACTAGCATTGTAATTCCATGCCTTCTGGAGGCTCTGGCCCAGATATTGACTGTTTGTACTAGCCTTGCTCAGGCGGTTTCAGTTCCGACCGCACCAGCCACTTCTCAAAGGGGGGGAGGGGGGGGAGGTGCTCAGATTCCCACCGCCCGTACTCCAGAGCAGGTGGTGCAGGGGCTTCAGACATCGGGGTACTACTAGCCCAGCCGGTTGCAGTTGCTCAGGCTCAGGTGGGTCCCACTATGAGTGACGAGGAGCAAAAGAAACTAGAGAGGCTACAAGTGATTTGTCAAAAATGTAAAAGTATATCGATTTGACCAAATTACCCATTTATCTATATCTATATTTATACTATATTAAAAGCATGAACACTTTTAGCGAAATGTCGTTCGCTTTTTTAGCCCTTTAAAAATATGACTTCACACTAGACAATATAGTCATTTACTTATTTTTCTAATTTTTAGAACTTGGTAATCAAATAAAATATGTCTTATTAAATCATTAATAATTTGATTTTCATTCGTATACTGCTATTGCATGTAGGATATTCAATTTATTATATTCATTATTTTCCTTATCAAATTTTACTTCGTCAAGAATTTCGTCAAACTCATTATCACATAAACATACGAACAATTTCTTAAAACCTCTTTGCTTGTAGGATTATGTTAGAAACAGATTCTTAAAACTTGTCTTTTTTCCTTAACTTTTATTATTGTAATATTTAGTGGTACTATATAATAATCATTTGAATTCTTCAATCTCTTGGGCTAACAAACAAAGTGCATGAATAAAAGTGAGTGTGGCGTAGTGTCTGAAAGTCGTCATACAAATCTTAACGTTTTACCTAAAAATAATTTTGACAATGAAAATGTCATGAACATTCTAAGCGATGAATCAAGTCAAAAAATTAGATTGCCTCTTATATTGGTGCTTTATCTATTGAACTTCTTTCGAATTTGTTTATCAGATATTTTAATATTCATTTACGTGCTCTTTTAAATTTTGTAGTCATAGTGCATGTTTGACGTGCTCAAATATTTGCTTTCTTTAACTTTAATCTATTTGCGCTTCTATTGGTTTGTTTCAAAATTTCTCCAATCGCCTTTCACTTTATATATATATATATAATTTTTTTTTTTTTCTTTTTTTTGTTGAATTTACCTTTATTCTTTATTTGCTTTATCGCTTTATCTATGTGTTAATTTTTATGTTGATTTGTTGGTTGATTTTGTATAACAAAAGGAGTAGCTTACAAGTTTAATCATCTCCAACACTTCTGTGCCATAATAGATAAATTGGGTGAACATTGCTGGTCATATTTTCATATCGAAAAAAAAAATACTTTTTGTTTGGTAGAAATACATTCTCCCACGAGTTATTCAATCTTTTTTTCTTCGATATGTGGATTAATTTCGCATGAAAACAAATCTCATCAGAGAAAATACATGAGTCAGGAATCAGGATTGAAGATATAGACTCATTAATTATTAAATATCAAGAAAAACAAGCTCAAATTTAGTTTCTGCTACTACAACAACGTGCATCCTATAAATATTTCTTTGTTGAATTTAAGTTGTCTTTATCTGAGTTCCATTAGTTAAACAAATAAACGGGGAGAGAAAGAAGAGCTCCTTGATATAACAACTATATTGAGAAGAAAGGACCATAATCATTAAACGAAGATATGAAGCTCTCCAATCTTGGACTTTTTGCCACAATTATATCTTATTTGATTACGTACATTTCATTTACTAGATATATGTGTATATGGTGAAGTTGAAGATTTTGACATTTAGAAAAGAACTTTGTGTTGAGAAGATAATTATGTTGTGGCAGAAATAATATTATTATCGCTGAAGATTATAGAGAAGATGAAATTGATCAAAGAATATTGTGTCCTGCATTGCTATTGGAACAATCAAATCTCAAAACAGGGATATACCAAAGTTTAATTGAAAGTGTGGTAGCCAGAAGAATAGAGACAAAGTTTGATCGAAGAATATGCCTTTTGACTTTATTCATCAAATGTCTTAAGGTTAGATGATAATAGTGGCTTTTGGTGTATTTAAAATTTTAGTTTATCAACTAAATTAAATATTCTTCGAATATGCATGTATATTATTTACTAATTTATGTATTTTATGATTTAGTATACAAGTGCTAAGAAATTAGTGTTATTTGCTAAGTATAAAATATTATTGAGGAAAACAAATTGGGAAAAAACATGTGAAGACCTGCAAAGTTCAAATGAGTCGTACAATAATGTTGATTACACATTTGACTGTTCCATGTTCAATTTCATCCACCAATTGGAAACCATAATTTCAATTATCCAAAATCAAAGCTTATCCTTTATTTCCCTCCCTCTCACCCCCCTCGCTCTGTCTCGTCTTTTTCCGATAAGATTTTCAGCAACCAAACAAAATCCCCTCTCTCTCGAATATTCGCATACAATTTATACTAAAATGTTCACTTCCAGTTTCTCAATTCTTTAATTTTGACGTTATATGGCCACTCTCTTACCGTCGCCGGACATTTCCTCGTTCTCCGCCGGTCGCCGTCCGTCCAGTATATTTTCCGGCGTAAACCATAGAAATGGAAAGAAACTCGCTATTCCAAACGGACAACTATCAGCTCCGTTGAAGGTTAGTACCATGTCGTCTACGAAACTGGATAAGGAGGAAGAACAGAAACGGAATTACTATCTGAATACGGGTTACGCTATTCGGATTCTCAGAGAAGAGTTTCCTGCGCTTTTCTATAAAGAGCTAAACTTTGATATCTACAGGTTAGAATTCTCTTTACAAAATATCCTAATCAGCTAATCCCTTTTCTTTCCATTTGACTAGCATAATTTGTTTAAGAAAAAAATAAAGTCATTTCAAATTTATCGATTTAAATATGCCATAATATTTGTCACTTTTGAAAGTTGTGATCCTTTAAATATTTTATTACATAATTGTGGCTATAAAAGTTTTCATTAAAAAAAAATAGAAATGTTAAAGCAGTAGTAATTGAATTCAATCTTTTCTTGATCTCCAGATGTAAATTTTTTTTTTTTTGGTGGTATTATGTCAATCTTTCTCTACCTTGATGCTACGGCAATTACTTGTACACTTAACTGTTGTTGCTCTAGCTTTCTTAGTTGAGATTTAATGGTAGGCTGATATTATTGTAGTTAAATTTTGACCTGACAAATGTAAATGGACGACGTAAACCTGAAATCCCATAGAGATAAATTGCCTCATAACACTTGCAATCTCTAAAAGTCCATGTGGATTAACGAAGAACAGAACATAATCAAAGCAATAGATCCATATTGATGATGCCAACTAGTATATATATAGATTTAGCTGTATCCGCGCCCTTATATTAGGTTCAATATCAATATTTGTACGGGACTCTATTCAGTTTGTCTAGTGGTTTGTATGTCAATCTAGGAATAAGGGGAGATTTGTGATCCTCTAGTTTTAGATAATCAAGATAAATATTAAGTACAGGAATGAAACAAGCTCAAATAAAGCAGAATGAACATAAAGGATTCATATGGCCTAAGAATTAGCATATAGCTTGTGTTCTTGTAGTGTTTGCAAAGCTGTCTGCATGTGTTTCTCGTGCTCTCATTGGCTCCGGGAGTATACCAATATGTCATCGGTGAAAACAATGACTAATATGTTGAGGAATGGTTTGAAAACTCTATTCATAAGGTCAATGAGATGCAGTTGTTATTGCTATTACTTCTGTTATTATTGTGATATAATATTTCTATTTGTTGATGGTTTTCTTCTACTCTCTACAGGGATGATATAGTCTTCAAAGATCCCCTAAATAATTTTACTGGCATCGAGAACTATAAATCGATTTTTTGGGCTTTACGATTCCATGGAAGGATGTTCTTTAGGGCTTTGTGGATAGATATTGTCAGTGTATGGCAGCCTGTAGAAGGCATGATAATGGTTCGATGGACTGTTCATGGCATTCCCCGTGTTCCATGGGAAAGTCGTGGTCGATTTGATGGCACTTCAGAGTATAAACTAGACAAAGATGGGAAGATTTATGAGCACCGGGTTCACAACATTGCGCTGAATGGACCCCCAAAGTTCCATGTACTCGCTGTGCAGGAATTAATTGGATATATCGGCTGTCCCTCCACACCAAAGCCGACTTTCTTTGAGATCTCGTTCCATTCCCTGGATAACATTATGCCAGTGGAGAAATTTGCCGAGTTCAGACTTCACCTTGGTTCAATTTTAGCCTCCGTTAAAAGAGATGAGGAGGAAGAATCACAGCAAAAATAGCATTGTGACAAAGTGCTAAAAGTTTTGATGGAGCTTAGCGCTGGTTTCCAGACTTGCACCAGTACTCTACGTATTTATACATACATATTATATATAACTTTCAGGGTCAGCTCGATGTATCTGGAGTTCGTTCTTGTCTTCTGGTTTCTACTTCTCATCTGAGTTTGAAAATTTTACAGCTGTAAATTTTTGTACAGTATAGCTTACTACTGAGTTTGCAGTTATTTTCTAGCTGAATATGTTCTCCACAATTTGTAATGAAATATTTCCCTGCATAGAAGTTGTGATATCCGACACATAAAATAGTTTTGAAGAATTTACAATTCTGCTATTTGGTCTGATGTTACTTTGATAGTTTTAGTTTAGAACTCTATGGCATCCTGCAATCATTTTCTTTCTCAGAAGATATTTCATTTAGGTTGAGCTTGAAGATTATACAACTGGAAGCAACATTCCTAGAAAATAGTACTAACTACAATGTGTAGTACTTGAAACTCAGTGATCAATCTTCAATGGTTGTTCTTCTCAATCTTTCCTATACAGAATATAACTTAGTCCTAAGAGCTAATTATAGTATAATATTAAATCCAGTTATACCATCATTCTTTGCCTTGGTTCTTCTCTAAATAACTTTCACATATGGGAAATGAAATGAAAAGAAACGTCCCTACTTTGTTCAAGCTCGAAGTCAGGCTTCATAAACAAGAGAGTATAAAGAGAACCATACTGTTATCAAGAAAGAAATAAGATGACCATCTTTCACCTTTTCATTAGTACAAGTTAAAACTCTTAGGTAGGCAGATAACAGCAAATTAACTTGCTTTATTTAGGCCTTAAAGATGGCTTAGAGCGATCCAGGGGCGCCCTGTTTATTCAGAACTTAAACAGCACCCCTGATAGCAGAGCTATAGCCACTTTGAACATCAAATTTTCTATTCCAAAGCATGACACCTCCATACTTTGGAGACCCCTTTAGAAATGGTAAAACTTGTGACATTAGCACTTGCTTTGGAATTTAGCCACTACCCGCGGCTGCCTTGGCTGCTGGAAGTCCAATATACAACTTCTTTGCAGGGATTGATGTCCACTGATTCCACCTCCTCTTGAAATTTTCTGAATTGCTCATGAACTCGCACTCGGGATTGTTGTAAAATTGGACACAAACATAGTCAAATAAGCCAGTTTGCAATGCACCGTTAAGAAGTTTATCAGGAAAAGGACATTGTGGTGCTGCAGTTAAGTATATCTTTTTGCCTGTCAAAAACATAGTAAGTGAATGAGTTTTGCCACTCTAGTGGCTTGAAAATCTAGAATTGATGTTCTAATGACATTTTCATTTTATGTTGGAGAAATCCCTTGTGGGCTTCTGGCACGATATTAGTTAGTGCACAAGTTTAAATCACATTCTTTTTTCTTATATCAGAGAACATTTCTTCCGGAGAAATTCCCTGCGCGCTTCTGGCCCGACACCAGTTGGCTCTCATGGTTTGAACTCGGAGGAGTATGAGCTCGCCCTTTTACCCTTCTTCCAACTTAATTACCAAGTTTCTCTGTGGCAGAGCTCAAACCCGTGATGTTCGTCTAATTAACCAATGCATCACATGTTCTGTCCTTACCACTGAACCAAAGTGTTGCGTTCAACAACAATCAAAAAGGCTACTCGGTGCACTAAGCTCCCGCTATGCGCGGGGTACGGAAAAGGGCCGAACCACAAGGATTTATTGTACGCAGCCTCACCCTGCATTTCTACAAGTGAGCTGTTTCCACGGCTTGAACTCATGACCTCCTGGTCACATGACAACAACTTTATCAGTTACGCAAAGGCTCCCCTTCAACTTATTCAACAACCAAATTACAATTATTTTCTTTGTGCTTGGTTAACATGGGATACTGCAATTCTTGGTAATTCTACAATGGGAACCATGATATTCAACAACACATGATGATGTCCATCCTTTGGCTTCAGGGGCGGAGCTAGCCCCAGTAACTTTTGTCCAAACCTGTATTTGTCTTAAAAAATTATTGAATTATGCACAAATTATTAACTTAAAAGAATCAGAATATAAGTTTTTTGAATCCTGGTTCCGCCTCTGTTTGGCTTTAAGAAAGAGTGCGTTTGACATACCTTGTTGGCCATGTTGTGAAATTTTCTTGGCAAGTGCAATATAATGCGGTTGGCCAAGTTCAATGTCAAAATCTATGCCATCTAGCACAGCATCTCCAAGTGGCCTAAAAGATGATTGGCCGCCGAGGAAATTGTTCCATAGGTAATCAGCAACTTGCCTAGCATCATCAACTGAGGATAATGTGTAGGTATGAGTTGAACGAGCATGATTTTAATTCCTATGCTTTGACAATGTCTAATGCTGTTTGTCAACTTTTGGCAACCACCAGAAGATGGTTCACAATGGCCAGCTAAGTTAAGTTTAGGAGTTTGGAAATTGCCAAAAGAAGATAAAAAGGCAATGTTGGCAATGTTGTAGAGATCAGAGTTGCATGTGTCAATCAGTTTACCTTCTCCTACATCTTGGCCCCAATAGACCACAATATCTCCACCTTCTACTAATTTGCTGGTTAGGAGAAGCAAGAATATTGGTAGAATGAAAAGTTAAGATACCTTAATGCTCATTGTTTAATTCAATTGGAACAACCTATATTTTTCAATTGGATGAGTATGAAACATGTGTTTGATAGGCAAAGCCTTGAAAAAGTTTGGAACTTTAGACATTTCTTCACTCTTTTTCGTGTTTCACACGCTCAAAATTGAGTGAAAAATACGCACTCTGACATCTACAGAGGTGTGCCTATGATTTTAATTTGATGGGTTCCGCCTAGAAGTGTATGTTATCTATTTTCTGGTTTATACGATGTTGTTACTATTTTTATGGTTTCTGTTGACGGTACTAATATATTGTCTTTTCTCACTTTCTTTTCGTCTTTCTGAGCCGATGACCTATTGGAAACAACCTCTCTATCGAAGTAGGGTTAAGGTATGCCTACACACTATCCTCCCCAAACCTCACTTTTGAAATTTTTCAGTGGATCGTTGTTGTTGTTGGGTTCGGCCTAGAAGTTTTTATCAATGAATCCATTACACTACGTTGTGGGTTCAAAATGAAATATAATTTTGTACAAATTTCACAATTTAAAAAAAATTAAATTAATTAAACTATTACACTTTAATTGTAATGTGATGTTTGCTTTCTTGTTAATCACCGTTTACTAAATATTTTCTTCTATCATTACTAATATATACTTCCTCCATTTCAATTTAAATGAGTTAGTTTGATTCGGTACAGAGTTTAAAGTTGTGTTTTTTTTTAACGAACTAATATGAAAAATGTATCATCTAAATTGAAACGGATAGAAGTAAGTGATTAACACCTTAAATTTCATATTCCATCAAACAATGTTAGGCGAATAATTAATAAAACAAAAAAATAAATATTTACTTCTTACTTTTGATACTATTTCAAATTGTTGTATGAGAAGAAGGATAACTAAGTCTGTACTAACAAGGAGTAATTGATACCGTGTGCTTGACTTGCGAGTCGATGTTTTTTTTGTTGTCTACTATATTGTCCTATTTCTTCTGGACATTAATATGTAAGTAATGTCTTTGTCAATTCTCAGTATGATGGACCAGGAAATTAGATGTTAAACATAAACCGTGAAAAAAATTCGTTAAATAATCTCGTATTTATTTAATTTTCGTATTATAATATACACATTATAATTTCAATATAATTTGTTCCCGAATCAAACGAGCTTTAAGAGTATATGAGTATAGGCAGAGGACCGTTAAAACCTTCAACATCTTAGTTCTCACCTGATGAAATATCAAAATAAAAAAATTAGCAATTATTAGACGGCAACTCCAACTCTGGCTCTGCTCGTGAAAGTTATCTAACAACAACCTCACTATAACAGTTGTTCACTATAAAAGTCTAATTTTTATGGAACCAATTGTTATGCTATGTTATACTCCCTTTGTTTTAATTTAAATGACATACTTTTCTTATTAGTCTGTTTTAAAAAAAATGACATATTTCTATGAGTGTGTTTGGTATTGTATGGGTCAAAATTTGATTGGGTTCAGTGAATACAAATGAACGAATTATGGCCGAGGCCGAGCAGAGTCCAATGACGAGGAGTCGTCATGCAAAAGATCGAGGCCGTGGCCGAGTAAAGAAGAGCATTAGTAAGGGTCAGAATAGTCTTAGAAAGATAGAAAGGAATATTCTATTGAATATTCTCTTGATTGTACTTTTTAGGGTTTTCTAGGAATATTCCTTATAAATAGTAAAAGATAGGAAACAAAAGGGGGATCTTCACTTTTTCAGATAAGACCATTTTTTTAAGAAATTGACTATCAAGAATATATACAAAAACTTGTTTTGTCGCTCCTGTTCGATTTCTTTGTTTGTTCTACTTTTCCACTCACAAGATCCAAGAACACTTTGTTCATCTTCATAGTTTATTGTCACACGTTGCTGTCAGAAGAAGGAATCAACCAACCCATTCAATATTTGGGTGATAAATTCCTTCTATTTACACTTACTACCATTTATCACATTTATTGCATGACATCACTCTCATATTTATTGACAACCAATGAACATATACTTGATATTTATTATTCTTGAACATGAACACGGTCCCATATCATTGATATATTCTAGTCTTAGATCTAGAATTTATTATGTTTAACTAGGATTTGCCCATTATCACAATACTTAATTAGTTTAAAGAAAAGCTTAACACTTTTTGGTCAAATAATTTGGCGCCGTCTATGGGGAACTTGCTAGTTAAAATTTTAATTCCTTCTAGATCTAAAGAAAAAAAAACAACGACAAAGCTCTCTTTTCTTTCTTGCACGAACTAATGATGGCAGGAAATGGAGAAGAAGAATTGAAAGCAGTTTCAGTCCTCACTACCAACCTCCTAAGCACCATAAACAAGGTTAACAGAGATGGCGAGCAGAACGTGACGCCAAGTGCCTCACCCAGGCGAAGTGACTCCCCCCCCCCTCATGGGAGCGTTACCGCTTCTCATGGGAAATGAGTCTCTACGTCCGCGACGGAGGAAGCACTGCCAGCAGTAAAAAAATTATTGGAGATGTGGCTGACAAGTACTCTAAACAGTATACTAGACAAACCCACTCAAGGGGCGAGTAGAAACACTGCACGAGTCGACATCACAAACACTATCAACGAGCAACACGCCCTCACCCAACAGGTATCACTCACATTGTTGATGATGCAGGTAACGACTTCCTCGCTGCTATTCTGAAGAAAATGGAATAGATGGAGAATGAGAATAAAGCACTTCGCGACCAAATGAGGGAACACCAAGAGAAGGTTGATAAGATACCAGGCTCCCCAAAACTCCTGCCAAAATGGGACGTCGGCCGGTTCATGAAACAGTCGTACAACGATGAGGAGGCACAACATGTCATACCCAAAACCTTTAAGATGCCTCTATATTTAAGAATATATGATGGCACAACGGACCCTGAAGACCACATCATCCATTACGTCACGGCAGTGAAGGGCAACGACCTCACCAAAGAACAAGTGTCGTCGGTACTACTAAAAAAGTTCGGCGAAACTCTAACCGGGGGAGCCCTAATATGGTATTCGCAATTACCAGCACGTTCCATAGAAACATTCGAAGAAATGGCCGACAAGTTCATCACCGCCCATGCCGGAGCCAAGAAAGCGGAACCCAGGGTGAATGACATATTCGCCATTAAACAATCACCCGGCGAAGGACTCAAGGACTTCCTCGCCCGGTTCAATAGAATGAGAATGAGCCTTCCAAACGTGTTAGAGGGAATGACGGTAGCGGCTTTCCAGAATGGGTTAAACAGGAGTGGGTCTAGGGCAACTAGAAAACTATTGAGCAGGCTCATGAAATATCCCCACTACCATGGAGGAAATACACAACGGCTACTGCGTCGAGGTGAGAGTAGACGAGGACGACCTTAACGGACCAACCCAGCGGTTAACATCAGTTCAGATAGAGTCGGGGAAAGACCGTCGAAACGACGGCCAAAGGAACCATATAGGTACACGCATCAATCGTGACAGGAAACAGCTGTACGTCAGAACGGCCGTCCTAACACACCCCCCCGCCATGGTGACGGACAATCTAGGACATGCACAGGGACTCACCGAAACGAAAGAGGTATGCCTCCACTGTTATCTACTCATAATTTTTGTGTTTCTCCTTCAGAAATAGTCTACTCCCTAGAGAAGCTCGGCCCCATGGTGAAATAGCTGCAAAAGATGAAGTCCGAACCAAACACCAGAAAGTTGAATGCCCTCTACGAATTCCATCAGTAACAAGGCCATAAGACCCTGGAGTGTATAGCCTTGCGACAAGAGGTAGTAAAACTGCTCCACCAAGGACATTCGAGGGAGCTAATGAGCAACCGGGGAAGAGCCAATTTTTCCCATGGGCAGGAACAACATCAAGGCCCCCCAAATCCGCCCTCCCCAGCTCGCACCATCCAAATGATCATCGGCGGAGGCGACGACGTGACAATCAATCACGCAAACTTCACCACCACCCACAAGTTGAAGCGGTCTATCACCCATGAACGGTATAAAGAACTCGAATAAAGTATCATCTTCGATAAGTCGGATACCCACGGTTTGGATTTTCCTCACTATGATGCTCTTGTCATTACTTGACGAATTTCAGATACCGATGTAAAAAGGATCATGATAGATGACGGAAGTGGCGCGTGTATTATCCACCCCAGAGTTCTCACACAAATGAGACTCGAGGATAAGGTAGTACCATGATGCATAACACTAACAGGTTTTAACAATGCAGTTAAACGGACCTCCGGAGAGATTGTTTCTATTACTTTTGCTCAATATTATGTACAAGTTGAGCACCTTGCACGTATCCCAAAGCCTCTTCATAATTGGTTAGAGTATCGTGCTGATAACGTGTTATAAAATAATAAAAGAAAAATAAGAGTATTGCATAAGTAGAGAGAGAATTCTTATTGATTTAGGATGAATTATAATGAAATAGAACACCTCTATTTATAGGGAAAAATGACTTAGCCACCAAGCAACAAACCCTAAAATCTATCTAAAACATAGACATTCACCTTAAATATAATTATATTTATAACAGTATACACTTTTTAAAAATTATATTTTATTAAAACATCTAGTTTTGAACCATGTGTCACTAGCCAGCGAGAGATTTTTCGTTATAAAAAAAAGATGTTCTACTATTTCTTTTTATGATGACACTTTTTTTGAATATATCGTTTCGTATTTCTGAAATTCATTGTGGAATTTGTTATTTTGGATGCTATTTGTTATGTGACCTGATTTAAGGATTATAAATATTATAGAATTTCAATGTGACTACTCATTCAGAGGGGACATCACAAATTGAGATGCAATGGATGTCTTATTGCCGCTCATTCTACTTTATTGGTAATGAATCGCATAAATAAATGAGAGTTATAAGTATGTTTAATAGGGCTTATAAATTCATAAAGTTTATGTTATGAATCAAGATAACTCAAATAATATATATGAGCCAGATATTTGAACAGTGAATAAAAGGGGTTATAGTCTAAGACTAGGCAAATGTTATGTGAAAAGCTCTCTATCTCGAAGGTGAGGCGATAGAGTGGTTCCGATGGCTTCTCCGGAACAAGCAATTGACTGATTGGGAACACTTTGTTGCGAAGGTGCGAATTCGTTTTCGTAAACAGCAGCTCGAATCGTCGGAAGGTCACATCGCTGCAACCAAGCAATATTCTACAGAAATTGAAGCCCAGGCGTTTGACAATATGGTCACATGAATGTTGTTATTCCAAGGTGTTTGCTACTGAGAGATAAGATGTTGAAGTTGATCACGCTCAACTATGTCTTATAAAAAGACTAAACGGGCGCTGCAAATATAATCTGGGGTATTAAGCCCAAAGTCGATCCCACAGAGAATTGAACGTATCAATTGAGTCTATAAAATACTAAACTGTTA